>JASAMX010031042.1:20000-44275 GCA_030248175.1 Microlaimidae sp. YZB2_3 | reverse complement strand
AATGTAGTTATTACTAAGAACAGTTACGTATTGCTTCATAAATGTTACAAAAACATAACCGCTGTAAAAATAAAAAAATCAGATAACAATTTCGCCAGACTGAACTGAACATCCAACATCTGAACAATATATTTCATTTTATTAAGGACAAATAGCGGATAATTTATAATTATTTAGAATTTATACTTTAGCAATGTCTGTTAAAAAGCGGCCTTTGAGTTCAGCATGGCGAATTTAGAATCGAACATAAAATTATTTATTATACTTTATAACAATAAGTCGCCTTACACAAGAACATAATTTTATCAAATTCTACGCTATCCGTATGTAGCATATTTTAATATTCTACATATTTTAAAAAATAATCACTTTTTTCAAACTTTAACAGCCAATATTAGTAATTCAACCGACCAAATTAGTGAAAAACTTAAAATAGAAACGTGATGTGTTTTATTGGCAGTGCAATATAAAAAGCAAAAATAAGAAATAAAACAAAAACAAAACACAACTTAGAAAATGTTATGGCGGTACCAACAATGTGTGAGAAGTACTAATAAACCAAGTGATTGTCTTATTAAAATATTAAAAACGTTTGTGAGAATCTAGTTTTATGTGTTTTTAAAGCCGAAACGTAGAATAAATCTATGTTTAAACTTAAAAGCAGTTTTGTTTTGAAATTACACACCGTTTTTTAAACTGCACCAGCGAATAATTATTTACACTCGAGTGTCTGATAAACCTGACTGTTCAAACGCAAGTATGTTTTATTTCCCCTTTGTTTTTAACCGCAAAAACTAAACTTTGTTATAGCCAAACCTTAGTTTTTATAAGTTAGAGCGAAAATATTACTTTGGAACATAAATCTTAAGGTTAAGCACCAGCTAGTACCTAGCTGCTTTCCAAAAAAAAACTTTTTTACATACTCCCACTCCATTGCCACTGACGATATTTATTATACTTTCGCCTAGTATCGGTGTTCCAATTGCTGTTTCTGGAATTTTGTGACGCAGTAACTTGTTAAACATTTGCTATTTAATGCAATTTGGTCCGAAGCAATTGTTCTGCGAAGGATATCCCCAAACCGGTCTTTTTTGCACAGGGTTTTATTGTCGCAGGGACGTAATGTCGTAGGGACATAATGTCACAGGGACGTAATGTCGCGGGTATGTTCAGTCGCTATCTTCATCCTCACTGCGGACGTCCCCGGGGTCCCGCTTGGTCATGATGTTTCGGAGGACGTTGATGATCATGACGGACCACATCACGTGTAGAGCCATCAGGAGGACCAAGAGGGAGTTGAGGACCAGATAGACCGTGGCGAAGCCGGCCAGGGCCGCCGCCTCCACCAGAGTCGAGTACACGATCCAAAAGGGGAAGATACCCAGTCGCGTCACGAACCAAGTCACGATGAAAACGGAAAACAAAGCCTGAATAATAATAGTCCACCCGGTTCAAACTCTCATATTATTTAATGGTGGTAGCACCCGTGAAGATAACGTAGCGAGTTTTAGGACAGGAAATATGAATTTAGATTATAAACAGATTTAAAGATTTTTACTTGAAACATGATAATTAAACAACAAAGCGTTTCCCCATATGTTTGAAATTTAAGAAATTTTTTTGGTTGGTTGGTTTACACTGTACATGTTATTTGTTTTTTGTATTGATGTTTATTGCATTAATAAAAATTGTTTTAATCGTTTAGGAAAAAATGTGCATTGAGAATATAGCCTCCATAAAGAAAACAGAATATAAATATAAAGGCTAGTTCATACTTATGACAAAACGTCCCTTGGACAAAGTCCAAAGCACAATTTTAGAAAAGCCAAAACGTCCTTTGAACAAGCCAAAACGTCCTTTGGACTTTTTCCTTTGGACGAATTATGAATGCTACTTGAAATTTGTCGTTTGGACTTTGTCCAAAGGACAAAGTCCAAAAGGAAAAGTCCAAAGGACAAAAAAGTATGAACACTTTGTCCTTTGGATTTTGACCAAAGGACAAAGTCCAAAGGACGTTTTGACGCTGTATTTGTCCTTTGTACAAAGTCCAAAGGACAAAAGTCCTTTGGACTTTGTCCCTTGGACGTTTGTCCTGAACCAACCTTTATAAACACAGAAAAATAATCAATATATATGTGCTTTGAAAATTTAATTGGGTTCGTATTTTAAACAAAATTACGTCATGTCATCGCATCATGTTTAGCTAGAATTGACATTTTTAAAATGGTTTTTGAGTATCTTTGTTATGTGGGTAAAATAATAATGAAAATCACTGTTTACGTTTATTAATCCACTGTACTTGTGCAGCATATTTGTAAACAATAGATTTAAAAAAAAACGATATCTAGATTTGTGTAAATTTAAAACACTCTGATGATCTGATTTAAAATTATTTTTTGACATATTTTTATTTAATTGGTGGAAATATTTTGCAATTCATGAATTTTTTATGCAAAGTGATCGGTTTATTTACATGTCGCTTGCATAGCCGGCCATAATTATTATATACTTCCACACGGAAAATTTATCTCCCAAGTAGAAAGAAACATCATTACACAAAAATTCTGATATCAGCTGTCCGCCTTAAGGTTATGTAAGGTACCCTTAAAAGGCATTTTCATTCCCAGAAAACAAATTCCTATGTTGCCGAAAAAAACAAATAATTTAATCAAAAACTATTAAGTTTAAAATTGTATTTGGGCTTTAGGACCAAAGCTATAACATTTTAATATGACTTAAAAGATAAAAATAAAAACAGTTGAATACAGTATAAAAAGATTTTAAAGCAGGTTTGTTTTTGTTGCAGGGCTTGAATTTCGTACAAAAATTAGGGAAAACCGATAAACTTTTGTGTAGCGCTGTGAGATTTTATGTATATGCATATCCAATTTTTGTGGTGGACGTGAAAGCATGTCAATATTAAAAATAATAAAAAGAATTTTGAGCCCGCAAAGTTGTGCAGGTCAAAACAAAATTAAAGATTGTGATTTTCAGATACATAACTATAGTATTTAAATATTTTCTTTTATAACTCACTAATTAAAGCTTAATATAAAATAAAAAAAATAACTTCTCAGGTTATTCATTAGGCTGCAAGGGCGTAGCCAGGGCGGGGGGTTATGGGAGCTGTACTCCCCTTTTGGTCTGGCGGAGGTTAAAATTTAGAGGTCCTAAGAGAACAATTGTAAAAATTTTTCTCGCGGTTTGCTCCGCCAAGCAATTGACGTTTATATACCTTTTTGCAACTTTTAAATGATGTTTCTAATGAATTTCAAATACAATTTTTCAAATTTTTTTTTTACGATTTTTAATAATATACCTTTTAAACCTAACATTTTTTAAGTTTAACTTAAAAAACAATGCAAATAACAGCAAAAAGAATCACCTAGCGCGAAGCGCAAAAATTTTTACCCTTTTTTAATGTCTTTTTATGGTATTTTGAAAATTTGGAGTACAACACCCTACCCCCTTTCGAAAAATTTATATGGAGTGCAACCCCCACCTCTCCGAAATCCTGGCTACGCCCCTGCTAGGCTGTTCTACCTGTTTGGAATTGGGACTTAAACTTTTGGAACGTGACTTATCCAGAAGTACGAGGCTGAATAAAATATTTATTGACAGAAAAAAATGCAAAACAATTGGTTAGTTTTAAGATTTTTTCTCGTCGAAAAATAAGGATTCCAGCCTTCATGCCTCATCAACCGACGAACTCGGTTGCACCATCACCGATTATCCCTTTAATTTACTACACTATTTTACTAGCGCTTAATTTGCCTCGTGTTTCTAAAACATTAAAGGCTTGTTCATACTTAGGGTGCGTTCATACTTATGACAAAACGTCCTTTGGACAAAGTCCAAAGGACAAATACAGCGTATAAATTTATGTAAAAACGTCCTTTGGACTTTGTCCAAAGGACGTTTTGTCATAAGTATGAACGCATCCTAATGACAAAACGTCCTTTGGACAAATTCCAAAGGACAATTTTAGAAAAGCCAAAACGTCCTTTATACAAGCTAAAACGTCTTTTGGGCTTTTTCCTTTGGACGAAGTATGAACGCTACTTAGAATTTGTCCTTTGGACAAAGTCCAAAGGACAAAATCAAATGGGAAAAGTCCAAAGGACAAAAAGTATAAACACGTTGTCCTTTGGATTTTGTCCTTTGGACTTTGTCTTTTGGACTTTGTCCTTTAGAAAAAGTCCAAAGGACGTTTTACGCTGTATTCTGTATTTGTCCTTTGGAGAAAGTCCAAAGGACTTTTGTCCTTTGGGTTTTGTCCAAAGTACGAACCAGCATTAACTCCAAACGGTAGTTTTAAGGCTTTAAAAAAGATGGACGCTTGAGTCGTGGACCGAATGAACTATTTAGAATAAAGCGTTGACCTCGCAAAGGCGGTCGTTCCCGGCGTATTTTGCCATCTTGGCGATTTCCAGCCAGAAATCGGCGGCGTCGTGAACCACGAGGACCAAGGAGCCGACCCGGACTAAATTGTCCGCCCAGCTGAACCAGAGCAGCAGAATGGTGGCGATGTGGTGGACGAAATTCATGGTGAAGTCCTTGCGTTGGTTGTCCAAAAACTGGGACATCGTCAGAGACCAGTAGAACCCAGCCTCCACCATGTAGTACCACCACACGTCTGTGCTAATCTCTTGGAACGGAAAACCGTACCTAAAAAACATTTAATTATTCTACCTCTTAGACTTGATTTCAATTCAGATGTTGGATTGCGAAAAATCCTTTAAAAATATACAATAGTAGATAAAATTACACTTTTCTTGCTCGGAAATTTATCCTCCTTTTTAAACAATTCAAGTATTTAAAAACTACCGAACGATTCATTATTTGACATGATTTCAAAACCTTGTCAAATACAGCACAATGATTCTTACAGATCCTAAGACAACACAGTTTGTAATAACCACTGTGCCTTTTTGACACCTTTTTAATATAAACGGCAAAAATTGTCAAAAAAACAACAAGTTTTGGGTATTTTTTAAATATTTGAAATATCTCAAGAAGTACTGAGGCTTTAACCCAAATTGCATACAATTCTAAAAGCTCGTTTTGTTTGATTAGCATTCAATTTGACGTATTTTTCTCTAGTCTCAAACAAAACCACGTTAAGCAGCGGGTTGCAGCAGTTACATGTACATTAACAGGTTTTTATTAATTAAATTAAATTATTAAACTATGTAAAAAAACAAATTGTTTCAAACATCGAAAAAATCTTACCAGCAATAAGCGGTATCCCACAACCACGGTTTATCCCAAAGAGTCCAAAGCCCGTAACAAAATACACTGCCGTAATAAAAACCGCGCCATGCGGATTCGGAGAATTTGTCCAATTTTGACTTTGGGATTCCTTTTTTCCGCTTTTTCACCGCCACGGTCGAATTTGCATAATAATTATTATTGTTGTTGTTGTTCTTCCGGACGAAACCGTTACGTCGCTCGCTGTAAGCGACCCCATTGGATATTTTGTGGTCGGACGGATGATGATCATTGGCGCTCGTGTCGTCGGCGCCCCGGAATCGACCAATCAGACGGCGGAAAATATTCGTCAGTTCGCTGTCGCAGTCGGTAATGCCGAAAAACTTCCCGACGGGTCGGGCCACGCCCCACTCGAAGGCGGCGCGGAAGAGAAGAAAGACGAACGCGAAGGCGATCGGATAGTACATGTCTTGAATGTCCGGGTAAGTTTCCCCGTTTTCCCGCGAAAGGGCGCTCCACGGCATCCCCGGAGGCAACCAATGACGCGGCGCCCAGAAATAGTTCTTGAAAGCGCCGTAATGATCCGAGATATTTCCCAACATTTTCGGAATTTCTAAAAAAATATTGGAGAATAGAGTGGGGAAAACTTAACGGATTCTTAACGGATGCTTGATTAATTACGTTCTTACCATAATTAGCATGTGGTTTCATTTTATAGTGCCTAAATAGATTATTTGTGTTAATTCTAATTCCAAAAATATCATTTATAGCTGGTATAACATCTAGTTATTACATTATTACCGCTTCGTAATTGTTGTTGGTGCTCATACACGGCCTGTGTCTCGCGTCTCGCTGCTAAGTGTATGAGGTTCACATTTAAGGCGTAAATAATCTATTTTAGTATATAAAATTCCAAAAACCTTTAATTTTTGCCTTCTAACCCGAAGTAAATTAGATATGGTGATTTCCTTCCTAGCGGACCTACGAAATATGATATGAGTTTTGAAATAATATAAAAATAGCCAGAATTTATCCGTGTTTTTTCTTATGGGTGGGTCGGTGCTGCGGGGAGGGGAACATCCAGTGGCGTGCCCAGGATTTCATTACGGGGGAGGCGGTCTGGGGTGGGGTGGGGGTAAATACTAACCTTGAAGGGGTGTCTGGGGGGCGGCAGCCCCCCAGAAATGGAGGGTCTGGGGCGATAGCCCCCTACCGGGGTCAAGTGGCAGAGCCCCTTGTCAGGGAGGTCCGAGGCGCACAAGGTCCCCCGTTACAAAAAAATCCAACTTCCCCGGATTTCGGGGAGGGGGGGCGGCCGCCCGCCCCCGCCCCTCTCCCTGGGCACATCACCTAAGGAGATACCAGGAGATAAAAGAAAGATACTGATAAAAAAAGGAAAATAAACATGAGTTTAAAATTAAACGAGGTTTCTTATTATGCTTGATGTCGACGGCTGAACCAGGCTAAATTGCCCGGAGAACCCATAAAAAAACATAAATCCCTAAAATTCTAGGTGTAAAAAAAGTATTTTAAAATCCAGCAGGTTGCATAAAAATAATTATTAACAACGTAAAAAGAGCGCAGAGAGGAGTGAAAGTAAGTTTTATAAAAACTTTCTTAAAGGAACATTTAAATTTTTATTTCCACCTTTAAATTTTTATTTCCACCTGCACAAAGTGGGTGGGGTTACTGCAAACCCCAAAACCTCTGACTATATTTCCTTCAAGTTTTTTACTTCAAGAGATGGGATAAAAAGCAAATGCAATCACAAAACATGTTTATTGCTTTGGAAAATATATTACAAAAATGAAATAATTTTAATTTTTGAAAAATTAGAGGTTTCGGGGGACAGTCTACCATGATCGCAGAAAACGGCCTGGAGACATATTGTCAATTGGAAGAAATAGGTACCAACGTATAAACCATCCGCTCCCAAAATACAGACTTTAATACGAACGAATTTAAAAGTAAATAGTAAATGCTAAAATCACGGCTGTAGTTTATGAAAATTTATCTGTAAACTAAGCTTGTTTGTTTAGTTTTTCTTTTACTATTTGAAATTACCTGTAAAAAACGATGATTGGTTCAAAACATTACTACAATAGACGATAATAATTTATATGATTCATTTAGTCAGATGACATGACATGTATTGATGCAAGGGCGTAGCCAGGATTTCGTAAAGAAGAGGTTGTACTCCATACAAATTTTTCAAAAGGGGGGGCTGTAGAGGGTTGTACTCCAAATTTTCAAAATACCGTAAAAAAGACATTAAAAAGGGTAAAAATTTTTTGCGCTTCGCGCTAACTGATTTTTTTTGCTGTTATTTGCATTGTTTTTTAAGGTTAACTTTGAAAAATTTTAGGTTTAAAAAGGTATAACTTTAAAAATCGTGCGACAGCACGAAAAATTTTTCCAAAATTGTCTTTGAAATTCAATAAAAACCACTTAAAAGTTGTAAAAAGATATAGAAGTGTCGAGCGGTGAGCGGAGCGAAGCGCGAGAAAATTTTTTAAAATTTGTTCTTTTAGGACCCCCAAATTTTTACCTTAGCCAACCCAAAAGCGGAGGGGGGGTTAACCCTCATAACCTTCCTGGCTACGCCTTTGTTTTGATGTATATATAATTTTTAACAAGCAATGATTTTATAAAATACAAGCTTCCAGTGCAGATTTGCTATAAAAAATTTGCTAAAATATCACAACCAGGCTAAAATATAAGGTTAGCGTTGGGTGGGAAAAAGGATTCCCAACACTAAAAACTTATTAAACGCGATAAAAATAATCCTAAAAATGAAAATAGAGAAAAATTTAAAATATATTTCAAGCTTAAATAAAAGTTTGAAATCGCTCATTTAAGTAGCGGAGCTCCAGAGCTCTCTCCGCTTTAAATGTCTGGAGCATGATATCAGAGGGTAGGAACATTACTAGTATTCATAGGTGGGCAGCCTCCCGGATTTTTTTTTGGGGGGGGTATACCCGACCCCCGAATTTCGGGAGGGGGTGTCTCGAAAATTTTGTTGGGGTATGGGTATACCTCAAATACCCCATTATTGGCGTTTTTAGTACTGGGACCCCCAAATATTAGGGGGGGTGTCCGGGGTACCCCTAAATCTTAGGGGGTGGGGGAAGGGGGGTGTCGGCATCGGCAGTAATCGGGAAATTTTTTTATAACCTATGCTAGTATTATATAATTGCAGTTTTTCCAATCGTAATGCTACAAAAAAGAATCAAGCGCTGAGCGGATTGAAGCGCGAAAAAAATTAAAAAGTGGCTTGCCTGCATCTGCAAAGTTTTACAATCCACCTTCTTAAAATTAAAATTTTGAAACCGCCAATATTCCTAAAAATTTGTGGTTTCTCCATACAAAAAGGGTGAATTTTCGGAATATATTCCCAAAAATTGGGTATGCGAATACCACGTTTATCCCCAAAAAATTGATTGGGTGCTCACCTATGGAAGAGAGGTTGGTAGGATGCCTACCCATAGGTAGGCAGCCTCTTGGATTTAAGGGGGGGTGTCCGGCAAGACCCAAATTTTGAGGGGGAAGGGTGTACCCAATATTTCCGCGCTGCCCTAAAATGGGCTGAAAACGCGTAAAAAACGTAAAACAAGCTTATAAATGCTCTAAAACTGTGTAAAATTAAAATAAGACCTTATTGCAACATATAAGTTTTATTTTTTTAATTCTTTTAATAATAATGTGTTTATATATTCTTATAATTAGATTATAAATCATGATTTTTTAATAATTACGTAATAATATAATAGTAAATAGTAATATTTTTGTCTTGATTATAAAGTCAAGTCAAGTATAACTTTTTAATCCATAATCTTATATTTAATTAAAAATTAGACATACATGGGCGTAGCCAGGGGGGGTTTGGGTCGGTTTGGGTCCTCCCCCTTTTGGGTCGACAAAGGGAAAAATTTGGGGTTGGAACCCCCCCCCCTTTTGGGTCGCCAAGGATAAAAATTTGGGGGGTCTAGAACGACCATTTTTAAAAATTTTTCTCGCGCTTCGCTCAGCGCTTTATTAATTATATAGTCTCCACTTGCAAATTTGTATTAATTTGTTTTCTAATCTTGGTATGACCACGCAAGACCCACCCCATTCTTAATGTTTTAATTGGTCTCCACTTCAAAATTTGTGTTACTTTGTTTTTTAATCTTGATACGACCACGCTGGACCCCACCTCCTTTAGACTGTTATATAGTGATATTAAAAATTTAAAGGACAGAAGTAATTTTAAAAACATTTTCTGGCACTTTGCATTGCTCAGCTGTAATTCAATCAATGTACTCATTTTTGAGTTGTAATGTTTTGGAAATCAAAAATTTTAAGGTGTCAAATTGTTTTATACTTATTTTTATTGAATAAGATAAATTATGAAGTATATGACATAAACAAGGTAATAAACACCCCGCGCTAAGCGCGGCAAATTTTTGTAGCCCTTTTATAACGCAAAGGGTTTGGACCCCCCTGGACCAACCACTTTCAGAATTATTTTTGTTCAGGGTTGGACTCCCATTTCTGGCTACACCCATGTATCTTGGCTACACCCATGTATATACATATATGTATATAATCTTTAAATATATATATATACATAATATATATATATATACATATAAAGATTATATACACACACATATATATATATATATATATATATATATATATATATATATATATATATATATATATATATATATATATATACATAGATGAACAAGGGGGGGTTAGGGTGGGGTCCACACCCCCCTAGCCTCGCTCGAAATTTTGGGGCCCCCCCTAGAAAAAATCCAGGGGGGCCCTCCCAGCTCCCATCCCCACAAATTTTCTAATTTTTTACCCCTGACCCCCCTCTAGATTTTGAAATTTGACCCCCCCTTCCTCTCTCGAGAAAATTTTAAGTACTTTTTTTATACTAAATTTTCTTCCAAAAACGTTAATTTTTTACACTAATTCATGTTTTTACACCTTTTTTATACCTGAATATCGCTTTTTTATTCAATAAAAAGTAGTATTATCTTACAAAAAAAAACTATTATTAAACCTTTAATGGTTTAAAAGTATTTTGCTTCGGAAATTGGAACCCACCTGACCCCCCCTAGGTTTCAAAATCTTCCACCCTGGGTCGACCCCCTTTAGAAAGCTAGAGGGGGTTCGACCTCCCTTAGGACTAGGACCCCCCTCCTAGATTTTGAAATGTCATTTACCCGGGGTAAACATCCCCCCTCTGGCTTTTTGACCGTGTTCATCTATATATATATATATATATATATATATATATATATATATTTAAATATATATATATAAAAATAAATAAATAAATATATATATATAAATATATATATATAAAAAAAAAAAAAAAAAAAAAAAAAAAAAAAAAAAAATATAATTTAAAGATTATAGCCGTAACAATTTTTTTTTAAGTATAAGAAGATTAAAAAATTTTTCTCAGGGTGGCGAATAAGGGGGGTGTCCCTGGGTACTCAAATTTAGGGGGGAGGTGTCAGCAAAATCCGAAATTCTGGGGGTATAACCCCCTGCCCACCTATGTGCCTACCGCCTCACCCACTGTCAAAATTTTCGAAAAAAGTAAATTTTTAGCAGTTTACGCTAAAAATGGCAAAAATCTAATGTTCCTTTTCCATTTTTCTGGTTCACATCTAAGAAGGGGGGGGAGAATTTCACGGTTTAAATTTTTAGGGAACTGTAGTGGGTTAAAAAATTGCACTTCACGCATGCCACTCTTACCGGATTGCTCGGATAAGACAAAATATAGCAACCAATAGAGCAACTCAAAACATTTGCGATTAAAACTCGGGCTTTGTATTTGTACCTAATGTCATAAAAATATATTTTTGATATCATCAGGCAGAATCTTCAAAAATAAATGATGATAACACCGACAGTGGCATTCTTAATCGGACTTTCCAAAGCAAAAATTACGTGAGTCACAGTCATTTACTTTAGTTTAGTACTTATTATATGGGGGAACTATAAAGAAAGTCAAAAGCCCTTAGTGTTCATTTGGTAGACAGACTTGTTTTGTGATAACAGGTCGAAGACTGAGATAGGGACTGTTTGTTTACCTGCACAATGTTCACCACCCGCTGGTATGCTTTGTAAACAAAATATCTGTTTCCCATATGCATAACCCACATTGTTCTTTTACACAATGTCTTTTATCTGCACAGTATCGCTTTCACAACGTACTGTAAAAACTGTTGCCAAATGGTAGTAGAATGTGTCAAATATAAATGAATCATGATGACCTGATATTACGATTTGTTGCGCGATGAAAAATACAAATTTTTTACGAAGTTTGAAGTAATAAAAATTGTGCTAATTCGTGGCATAAATAATTAGTACCTATATAAATTATTCTATTCCTTTTTATTTATACACCAACACAGCCGGTAAACGAGATTTTCCGGCAAAATACCTGATGGGGGAAAATATTCCAGGTCTGGTCTGCATAAGATTAAATTTTGTTGAAAACATTTTCTTCTCAAAATTTTTGGTTTAATAAGATTTAAAAAAAATACTTAAATAATAAAGCGAAAATCAACTATCAAAATAGATGATCAAAGGGGGGGGGGTAGGGTGGGGCCCACCCCCCAGCCTCGATAATTTGCGCTTTCAAGAGAAAAATCCAGGGGGCCCCTTCCCTCCAAATTTTCGAATTTTTTACCCCTGACCGCCCTCTAGATTTTGAAATCTGACCCCTCTCCCCCCTCGAGAAAATTTTAAGTATATTTTTTATACTAAATTTTCTTCCAAAAACGTTAATTTTTAACACAAATTTATGTTTTTACACTTTTTTATACCAGAATGTCGTTTTATTCAAAAATATGTAGCATTAATCTTGTAAAAAGAACTACGATCAAACCTTTAATGGTTACCCCACCTGGACCTGACCCCCCCTCCAGGTTCAAAAATCTTCCACCCCGGGTCGACGCCCCCCTAGAAAGTTAGAGGGGTTCGACCCTCCCTATGACCCCCTAGATTTTGAAATGTCATTTGCCCGGGGAAACAACCAGTTTACAAAAAAAAACTTTGAGACAAATATTCAGTCACTCATGAATATCCTGCCCTTTTGTGGATTTTGTTACTCTATTATTAGCCTATGAATATATAATAAAGGGAAAAAACACACTCAGAACAAACCGATTACCCTTTAATTTTCAAAGTAAAAATACCAATTAAAGGGCATTTTACACAAAAGGTTACCATGTAAATCGTACTTTTCGAGTACGATATAGTTACTTCCTTTTACAGTCGATTTGTTCTGAGTGACTCTTTTTCAGTATATATTTTATTATATGGAATAAGAAAAAATAACAAGGTGGTAATATTTAATTCAATTTTATTTTCAGTTATATATTCGGAGCTCCGGTCATTTAAAGAAAAAAGAGCTTAAAAACTCCGCTACAAAAATAAAAAAACCTTAAGATTAACCTAATTTCCGATTTCGGGTTGATAGAACTGAGGAAACTTGAAACTGGAACTTGGAGCCAAAAATAAGTAATTTAAAGTCGTAAGTGAGGAACTTCGTAGATGAAAGTATAGTTGCTAAAACCTATATCTAAACTAAACCTTAAATTAAAAACCAATTCATTATTAAGAGTTCTCTGTAAATTCCCAATTGTTCTTGACTGCTCGGCTCAAAGTTGCCGAACATTTCCGACGGTTTCATCCACGTCTCTACTTATGGCTCATCCGGAACGAAATTCGTCCCGCTGCGCTTCTTCTCGACCCATTAAATGTCGCGTTTGAATCCAGGCCGTACCCAGGGTTCCATTTTTTTTTTGGGGGGGAGGGCGCATTTTAGTAGCCCCCCCCCCCGAAATTTTAGGAGAGGGGGGGGCGGAGCCCCCTCCCTAAATTTTGAAAAGGTTCAGAAGGGGTGGAGTTAAAATCCAAGACACGCAAAATACCCATAATCGTTTTTTTTTGGAGTGCATTTTACCCATATCGTTTTTTGATTTAAAAAAAAATAAGTAAAAATCACCGACCAATTGCTATATTTTAGGCGGTTGGAAAATTTAGGAGGGAGAAATACACAAATCAAACAAATATGATTGTTTGTTTTGCTTGATATGTAGTATATACTTATTGTTTATTAAAATTATTGTACTTTTTTAAATACATTTTGGCGGCTAACAGTAATTCCCATGGACCATGGGCCAACATGGACCATGCCCATGAGGGGTGAAAGACTCACTTTAACAATACAAAACAGTATAAAGTTGTTAGTGCACCTCAGGCTTAGGCTTGTGCTTAGTGTTGTTTTCAGAATAAGCCTAAGCCGTTTAAAAGTTAAAACTCACAACTTTATATTGTTTTGTATTGTTTAAGTGAGTCTTTCACCCCTCACGGGCATGGTCTATGTTGGTACATGGTCCATGGGAATTACCGTTAGCCTTTTAGGCAAGATCAATAGCGAGAAATATTATGCATATCATGGCACTTGACCGTTGAGCGAAGCGAAGTAAAAAATTTTTTTTTGCTTTTTGGGGATCGATTGTGTTACCAAAACTATTTTATAGTTTGGCGATGAGCGATTACCGAGGCGCCAAAAATTTTGAATTTTTAGCCTCTGGAAACCCCCAAATTTTACCATCTGGCGACCATTTTGGGGGGAGGCGGCCCCCTCCCAATCCCAACTACTACACTTATTTTTCCCCCTGTCCGACCGTTTCGGGGAAGGGGGCGGCCGCCCCCCTCTGGTTACGTCCCTGGTTTGAATGAAAATTTTTTATTACATTGGGGTTTATGTTGTATTTAAACAAGCATTTAATAAACTGGAAAAACAGACCAAACAATCACCGCGAGTCAAAAAATTCAGGGTGATTTAATTCATGGTCCACCGATGTTATTAAACCAAACAGTATTAAAATATTTCACAAAAAACAACACAAAATAGCGAAACAAAAAAATAAATCGTTTGGCACAGAAAGAACTAAACCATTTTTTAAGCAAAATTAAATCGAAAACGCTAGCAAGAATTTCCGACAATTAAAATTCCATTCGCCGCTTAAATAATACTAATAATACGTGTTTACAAAGCCGTCATTTTCATTCGAAAAGGGGGTAATTCGGCCCAAAAAAAAGGACCTGTTGCGTTGAAAAACCGTCGGTTCGGCCGGCTTCCAAGCACGCGGGACCGGAGTCTCAGCTAGCCGAGAGTGAAGGTAACCACGCACCTGGCGACGCGACTTCGACTCCGGGCGCCCTGTCACATCGGGATGGCTGAAAAGTCGGTCACAGGCGGCGGGGTGTTGGGCCGTCTGTGACCCCTTTTCCTTTCCCGTGATTATGGTCGCGTTTACAAAAGGAGTCCGGAGGGCGCTTATTTGATAAGGGTTGGGACTGGTGTTGTACTGGTGAGGCGGGCGAGGCTGAGCTGGCTCCGGCCGCTCGTTCCCTACCTTCTCCAGTAAATATTGACAAAGCGAGTGGCCGACCGGCCGGTATCTAAGCTCGCGCACAAGGCTATTGGAAGCCTATCCCCCCGCGCGCCCAACGTATTATTTATTATCAATCCTCTCCTCCCCAACACCGCAAACGGCATAAGGAGTCAGCAGGCTCCCACTCGATCCAGACACCGTCCAGATTATGGATGGTTTTTGTCGCGCGGAAAACGTGAACAGATTCCAAAGCAGAAGATGTCGCACTCAAAGTGAAACTAAAGCGCCTGAGAATCCTTCTTTCCAGGCGAAGGGAACGGGATTGTTGTTTTTAAAATAAAAGTAACAACTGGTATTACGACCGGTTCTTTTTTGTCACAAGAAGCCTTTGTGCATAAACACACACAATGAGTCGTTTTTATCAAAAACGATGACTATTTCGACACTTTCTTCAAAAAAATCTAAGTAACTGATGTTTAAAAAATATAGTCACAATTTTGCAACCAACCGTGTCATGTCAGCGAACTGAACTGAGATTTATTATGCCGTATTCGAAAAAAAAACAAGAGTGCATTGCGCTCAGAAAACGGAACGTTAAAGCACAGTTTTTTAATGCGGGAATTTAAAACAGCAAATGAAACATTAATAGCAAGGGTTCAGTTCCTTTGAACGGGCAAGCACATTCTAATGTTAAGTTTAAATTTTTTAATACAAGTACAGACCTGTGAACGGTCTGGAAATGCCCCCCTCGCTTTATTGGAGGATCTGCCCCCCGTTTTATTGCCCCCCCCGCCAAAAAATGAAAAAGTACCCTAAATTATAACGCCATTTTTGACCTATGATGACGCCATCATCGTGATTTTTTTGCAGTTTTTAGCCCATTTCAATGTATTTTGAGCTATTTTAGACCTATTTTTACCTTGTTTTCGCTTTTTTTGTCCCTTTTTCCCTTTCCCCTTCTTTTTTTCTCTTTTTTCTTCTTTTTTTCTTTTTTTTTCTTTCTGCCCTGCTTGCCCCTCACGTTTCAAAAAAGTTGCCCCCCCAATAAAACCCCGGTGGGGGGGGGGGGCAAGCACAGGTCTGCAAGTACCCGTGTCAACCATACGACTGACAAATTTTTCTGTATTTTTCGGCTCCTTTTGTTTTGCTTCTTTTTGTAAAATAAATGCGCTTAGATGCCTGTAGTAAACTAAAAACCTATTTTTCTCGAAATTTGCACCATCAAAACACCCAAAACAACTTTTTTTTAGCCTTTTTATTGTTAAAAAATTCACTACCCATCTTAAAATTGTTCATGTTTTAAAGTGGTGTTTTTCTAAAGATATAGTTTTAATTTGAAACCTGATTTTAAATTTAATAGCTCCAGAATTCAAAATATTTGCAAATTGGCTGTATGGCTGGGAAAGGTACCACGAACTTAGATCCAAACGAACTTAGATCCAGAACAAAAACACGAACTTAGATCCAAAGACCCGAACTTAGATCCAAATTTTCGTTTACGTTTTTCTTTTACGTTATCAACTTTAAAAAAATGATTTTAAATGTGTTTTAAACGTTTTAAACATTGAGTTTTGCTTCTTACGTGTAAAATATGTGTTTGTTTATTGCAAACAAAACATTTACTCAAAAAGATTCGTGTGTGAAGATTTATATCATGTGTATTATGAGTAAATTAAAAATTTAAATCGACAAAAATTCTTGTTAAAACACAAATATATGTGTTACTAGTCCATTAATCAATTGATTTAAAGCTAAATATCATAATAATTACATTATTATTTTAAATGACTTTATTTTAAACGTGTTTTAGTAATTTTAAATGTACATTTTTGCCTATTCATTGTAAACATAACAGTGATCGATTTAATATTCGATAAAATCCTTAATATTCTTCGTTTGCAAAGTTATGCGGCATTACAAAAGGATTAATTTTGTGAGTGGGCAGAGGACGTCTCAATTAAAACAGTGACAGTGACAGCAATTTTGGAGAGGTGAAAGATTAAAACCAAAATAAATAAATAATGGCATTGACAGATGAAGTTGGTGCTCCGTCAGTATCAAGAGCAGAAGAAGGAGTCAATGAATTTTTTGCTGTTGAAGATATAAGTCGCACACGAGAAGATGAAGAAGCCACGTTTGAAGCTTGGCAAAAAAGGAGAAAAAACAACCATATATTAAATCATAAGTTCTCATGTTTGGATGAGGTAAGCTTTAGAAATAAAATTAAAGCTGAAACAATTTAATAATTTATCCCTTTCTTTTCATGGCTTATGTGGAAACTTTGTTACTTCACTCCTCAACCCTCAGTTTAAGTTGCCCCCAATCCAGAACAAAAACACGAACTTAGATCCAAAGACCCGAACTTAGATCCAAATTTTCGTTTACGTTTTTCTTTTACGTTATTAACTTTAAAAAAATGATTTTAAATGTGTTTTAAACGTTTTAAACATTGAGTTTTGCTTCTTACGTGTAAAATATGTGTTTGTTTATTGCAAACAAAACATTTAATAATACAAAAGAATTAATTTTGTGAGTGGGCAGGGGACGGCGGCGCCAATTTATGGTCGAGCGGTCTGGGACATAGGAGCTTGTTTTGTACAAAACAGCATGCATATATCTAGATGTTTTACAACAAAATCCTTGGAAATCCAGGATGTGAGCAATTAGGGATTAGTGAATAAGCGGATGGATTAAAGAACAAACGGATGTTAACCATAGTTAACCATATTGCTGTTGTGGTTTAGCGAACTCGATTGGTTCGCATTTGTGATTAAAATTGATTTGCTATAACATAATGTTAACTAGAATAAAATACTTTGACTTGACTTGATGTCCAGGAAAGTTTTCACAAAATAGAGGGTCAAATCGTCGCCATTTATTACAATGTGCGGCTGCTAGTTTTGATTTGTATGGTGATTGACTAATTTAACAATTATCAATTTACGAAATTTACGAAATATGGCACGAGATTTCGCGCCGCCAACGATTAATATTACCTTTCAAAACAGAATCGCCAACCGCTAATACACTATCCGAGCCTTATGGGTAGTTATGGGAATCGCTATAAGAAGTGGTATCTGCAATGTATGCAATGTCTTACCTGTGAATTGAGATGAGATTTGTAGTTTTAAATTTGTTGCTTAAAATTTAAAATTGTTTGAGAAATATAGTATACTTTGTCTATTAAACATAGCTGTACATAAAAATATATTATGACATTTGGCTTTAAAACACATTATTAATTCTCTCGCAACACACATTAAAAAGTTTTTCAGTTTGTTTGCAACAAACAAGCCCATATTTTACACGTAAGAAGCAAAACTCAATGTTTAAAACGTTTAAAATACATTTAAAATCATTTTTTAAAAGTTGATAACGTAAAAAAAAACGTAAACGAAAATTTGGATCTAAGTTCGTGTCTTTGGATCTAAGTTCGTGTTTTTGTTCTGGATCTAAGTTCGTTTGGATCTAAAGACGCCAAATCCTGGGAAAGGGGAAAAGTCTGTTTCTTTAGGATAGATGGCTAGACCGGACCGCTCTCAAGCCTTGGAAGGAGGGGGGCCCCGGATTTTTTCCACGACCATAGGTGAGAAAGGGGGGGGGGCGCAGGGTGGGGTCCACCCCCCTAGCCTCAAAATTTTGGGACCCCTCGATGAAAATCTAGGGCCCCCCTCCCTCCAAATTTCCGAATTTTTTACCCCTGACCCCCTCTAGAATTTGAAATCTGACCCCCCCTCCCCCTTGAGAAATTTTTAGGTACCTTTTTTATACTAAATTTTCTTCCAAAAACGTGAATTTTCATCACATATTCATGCTTTTACACCCTTTTTATACATGAATATGGCTTTTTATTCAATAAAATGAAGTATTATCCTATACAAAGAACAATTATTAAAGTTATTATGGTTTAAAACTGTTTTGTTTTGGACACCGGACCCCACCTGACCCCCCTCTAGATTTGAAAATTTCACACCCCGGGTCGACCCCCCCTAAAAAGCTAGGGGGGGGGTCCAGACCCCCCTGGGACCCCCCTCCTAGAATTCAAAATTCGATTTACCCCGGGTAACCACCACCCCCCTCCTAGCTTCCCCGACCGTGCTCACCTATGTCCACGACGGGGGGTTGGGTTGGTTGATTTTTTCCATAGGTGGACAGGGGGGTTGGGGCTGGGACCTGGGGGGTTTTACGTTATACCCCTCAAAAAAATCCCGATTATTGCCGAAACCCCTCCCATTCTCTAAAATTTGGGGAGACCCCGGACACCCCCCCCCCCTAAAATTTGGGGGGAGGGGGGGTCCCCCCAGTACTAAAAATGCTAAAAATGGGGCATTTAAGGTATACCCCAAAATTTTTTTGGGACACCCTTTAAATTTCGGGGGTCGGCAGTCGGGTATACCTCCCTCCCAAAAAAAACCGGGAGGCGCTGCCCAACAATGGGAGAACCGAAATTTTGGCTCTACGTGCGGTGGAGGGTGCACTCCTTTTAGACCTGAGCATTGCCCCCCACCGGCGTTTTACTGGGGGGTACAAGGGTCAATTTTTTTGAAACGAAAGGGGGAATAAAACGGGGGGGGGGGTGCAAGCAGGGGAGAATGAGAAAAAAAGCAGGAAAAAAAGAGATAAAAAAGAAGGAAAAAAGGGACAAAAAAGCGAAATTTAAGTAAAAATAGGTTTAAAATTAACTTAAAATGCATTTGAAATATACTAAAAACTGCAAAAATTTCGCGATGATGGGTTTCATAATAGGTCAAAATGGCGCCATAATTTTGAGTCTTTTTCATTTTTGGACGAGAGCAGGCAATAAAACGGGGGGGGGCAAATCCTCTAAAAAAACGGGGAGGGGGACATTTACAGACCGTGCACAGGTCTGCTTCTCTATCCTTAACATCTGTGACACAAGACAAACACACACATTACATTTATTCTTTGATAAAAGATTTTTGACTTTTCAAGTCAAAAACTATTGTTTGTTACATTATCATATCACAATTTATTTTAAAAGAGCACTTTCACAAAGCAAATAACGTCCATCGCCCAGTACGGAGTACTCTTAAATTAAAAATTGACTATATTTTAATAAAGTAAAAGTGAAATACAAACATAACTTTAATCATTTTAAAATGTTGATTAAAATACCAAAATCATAAAATTTAATTTTGGTTAATTATAAATATTATTAGTAAAAATGGACAAGAGCAAAATAGTACATTGTAAATTGAAAAAAAAATTGAAAAAAAGTTTTTAAATAAAAGGAAAGTGATAGATAATATAACTATTAACTCAGTGAGTTAATTTTTTTAGTATACAATTAACAACTTTTTTAAATTGGAATAAAAATTTATAATAGATTAATGTTTTTTGTTTGAGACGTTTTACGATATACCACAATAATTTTAGCTCGCATTGAGAGTTTGATAGCTTTTTTCTTACAGGATATTCTGCAGAATTGATTACTTTTAATATTACTGTCTACTTTGTTCAAACGGCTAACAACATGATTAGCTGAAAATGAATTATATTAGGTTTATAAGCTAGCCCACAGTTTGAACTGATTCAATTCGCAATTAGCATACATAAAATTAAAAAAGAACTCAATTTACGAAAATATATAGTTAAAAAGAAGTTGTTTGGAGAGATAAGCTATATATTTAATGCATTGTTTAGGCACTTCCACGCGTAGTCGTAATCTCGTTTGATAGTTGAAAAAAAGTTTAAACTTAAAAAATCCCAAAAAACCTATTTTACAACACCCAAATTGTTTTACAACAAGATATTATAACTTATTTACCTTATTAGTTCGTTTTACCTGATTACTAGAATATACAATCGATTTTTTTGTTTAAAAAACAGAACGCAAAATTATTAATTTTATACAAGTTTATGATATGGTGTTTTTAATCAAAATATGAACATAACAAATTCTATTAATTCATACTAAAATCTTTGCATACAATTTAAACATTGCTTTGCTAAATAAGATAGAAACATCAAAATGTGGGGGCTGCCCGAGTAAATGGCCCTTTGAAACTTTGGGGCGGAAGTCCAAGTCTAGAAGGGAGTCAGGCAGGGAGGACCAGTTTTCAAACAGTTTTTTTAATCACTCATTTAGGTTTTTTATAACTAATATAGAATTTTAAAATAGGCTATTAATGTACAAAGGTGTGGGGTTTCGGACCCCCCTGTAGCCCCCCCTCCTGGAATTCAAAATTCGATTTACCCCGGGTAACCACCCCCTCCCTTAGCTTCCGGGACGCTAAACGCCGTTCCATACCCGCATCCGAGGCAACCTGCTGTCCTTTCTCCGACGTATTCTCTAATTGGTCAGCTGTGAAAAAACAGCTGAATTTAATTTTGCGTTCGCTGGTTTTTGATTTTATCATTTGATTCAGAATTGTATGGGACTATACACTGTTGTTATTAAAACTATAATCTTATATTTTTATATGTCGATCATAGGTGTTTTTGATCGGGTCTGCTAGGGGCGGTGGTCCACCCCCGGGTGGAAGGCTAAAATTTTTTAGGGAGGGGGAGGGGTCCAAACCCCTTGGCTTTTTGGGGGGGTCTACCCCAGGTGCGAGATTTCAAATTTAGGGGGGGGGGGTCAGGGGGTCCAATTTTTTAACAAAATTTTTTTAACTCAACGATTTAAGTGTTTTTAGGTCTAAATATTGAATTTTATGTACTAAAACCGCCTATTTAGGCCTAAAAAGTGTATTTAAATACTGTTTTTAACTAAAAAAACGTGTTTTTGACAGTAAATAAAAAATATACTTCCAAATTGGTGGGTAGGGGGGGAGGTAGCCTCGCTGGGGGGTCAGGCCGGACCGCTCTCGAGCTTTGGGGGGAAGGGGGCCCCTGGATTTTTTCAAGGGCGTGTCCAAAATTTTGGCTCTAGGGGGTGGTGGACTCCTCTGTCTCCCCCAAAAACACCTATGATGTCGATTGTGTTTATTTAAACCAAAATTCAATTTTTTTAAGGGTGAAAGTTGAACAGTTTTTGTATATTTTCTAAAAAAGTAAAAATTAAAAAGATTTATGCGCTCTAATTTGTTCTTTTTAAATGCGTCACTCATTACCGCACAATTTTTATTGGTTTGCTCATGTGTTCGTGTCTTATATAAATTTATGAGGCCAGCCAGATATATCTTAACCATAATTCTATTAAAAATGGTTTTTATTTAGTATTCTAAGCTTTATTTGACGCATACTATAATGTTTTCCACTTAAAAATGATTTTATGAAAAAAATATTGATTATAAACTTACACTTAAATATTGTGTTTTTCGTTTTGTCTTTACTTACACACATTTTAGAGTCTAAAAAATGTCATAAAACTATTCAAAAAAATACTCCAGAGCTCTGGCAATTTTAAAGTGGAAGAAGCTCCAGAGCTCCGCCCATAGGTGAGAACGGTCGGGGAAACTAGGGAGGGTGGTTGGTTACCCGGGGTAAATCGAATTTTGACTTCTGGGAGGGAGTCCCAGGGGGGTCCGAACCCCCCTAGCTTTCTAGGGGGCCAAGGGGGGTCGACCCGGGGTGCGAAATTTTGAAATCTAGAGGGGGGTCAGGTGGGGTCCGGTGTCCAAAGCAAAACAGTTTTAAACCTTAATAACTTTAATAATTGTTCTTTTTATAGGATAATACTACATTTTATTTAATAAAAAACGATATTCTTGTATAAAAAGGGTGTAAAAGCATGAATATGTGATGAAAATTCACGTTTTTGGAAGAAAACTTAATATAAAAAAAAAAGTACCTAAAATTTTCCAGAGGAAGGGGAATTCTAGAGGGGGTTCAGGGGTAAAAAATTTGGAAAATTGGGGGGAAGGGGGGGCTAGATTTTCGTCTAGGGGGGGTCCCAAAATTTCGAGGCTAGGGGGGTGGACCCCACCCTGCCCTCCTTTCTCACCTAAGGCTCCGCCCTGGAAATGCGCAATTTAATGTTTGTTTGAACTTGAAATATTGTTTAATTATTTTACTATTTTCACGTTTATTTTTATCTCAAAAGGAGCTACGCAAAACCGCTCTACTACTCCTAATATTATTACAAATTTATAATTTTCAAAAAATAAGCTTATAAATTACGAAAATTCTCATTTAAATTTGCAGAAAAACTGTTAAAGTTTTACGTTTTTAAAGATTTAAGTGACATAGTGTATAACTTGTACTGTTTTAACGTTCGAATCACTTTATTTCAAAGCCTACGATCGCAAAATTGATCTGTTTTTTTTTCTTAGGCTGACCAATTAGAAAGGACCACTCTCCGAGAGAAATAAATTGCCTCCGATGCGGGTATGGAACGGCGTTTAGCTTCCCGGACCGTTCTCACCTATGGGTATGGTATTAAATTAGAGACATGAACTATTACATAAAGTCGGTGTGTGTGAGTCGGAAGTTTTCTTTTATTTTTTGCTCATTTTTTAATGGTGAAATTTAATATGCGATCTTTTATAAAAAGTTTACTGCATGAACTGTTCAGCTACATAATTCTTTAAAAAAATTTTGCGTGTCTTTCAGAATTTAATTTAATTTTTTTGCTAAAAACATTAATAACAATAATACGATATACAATAAATAAATAGCTGATTAAACGTTTTTAAGAAATATATAAATTACATATAGATTAGGTTAGATTCATAGGTCACCGAAGGGGGGTGGTAGGGGGGGGGGGTCACCCCCCCCGGGGCCCCTACCGGCCTATCCCCCCCCTGGCCCATTTTTGGCCCCCCCGGCCTGAACCCCTGACCCCCCCCCCCTAAGGCCCATTTTTGACCGGGACCCCCCCCACCAGACAAATCCCAAAAAAATGCTTAAAAATGGTCAAATTTCGTCAAAAAATTGTCAATTTTGGTAAAAAAAAATGGAAAACACCCACGCGCCCCCGGGGGGGTTTTTTTGAAAAAAAACCCCCCGGGGTGTGCCCCCCCCGGGGGAAAGAACCCCCACACCGGGGCGGCGGAGGCCCCGGGGTGTGGACCCCCCCCTGAGCCGTCGAAGGTCGGTGACCTATGGTTAGATTATATTTAACTTTGGCTGTGGACTTTTACTCCACATCCTCAGTATGGCGGATTTTTGGATGATTCTCTTGCCATTTGGGATGACTCAAAGGCTTAGATCAAGGGCGTATGTATGTGAGCCCATTGAAACATTATAACAGAGGTTTTTTTAAAGAAGTTTCAGTTGGCGGAGGTTTTAGAAAAACTAAGAGTGAACCGCGCGCCTCATGGTTTACGGTCGGCTATTTATAAGGTTAAATTCAGTTTCTGGCTGGGGACTTTCACCTCGCACCCAAAGGGTGCCACCTGCCAGGGTGGTACACAGATGAAAACCGTCACCGAAGCTAGAAGAGTAGGGGTGTTTACCCCAGGTACACGACATTTTAAAACCTAGGAAAATAGATAACGCCACTAATGTTTGTTTACATTGGAATAAATTTACAGTTTGGTTTTTAAAATCACTTTATTTAATATGGTGCAAGTTGGCTGTTTTTGCCACGAATGATTAAATAATAAAACAAAATAAAAATTAAATAAAATAAAATAATAAAATTGTTAAATGGATATAATAAACATTGTTTTTATAATTACAATATAATACACAAAAACTAAGCATACCTTTAAACTAGCAAATCAAGATTGATTT
>JASAMX010031042.1:0-15000 GCA_030248175.1 Microlaimidae sp. YZB2_3 | reverse complement strand
AGGACAAATACAGCGTATAAACGTTTTTACATAAGTAGGTATGAACCAGCCTTAATTAAGAGAAGTTAAACAAGCAACAAGGTATGTCCTAAATTTTGATGAATATGCGAGATAGGTACTTGTTTATGCATTTTTATCACCCCATTTTTAAATAAACGTAATGATATATCCAGTTTTTCTGATGTAGTTTTGGCTAAATCATTCACTGAAGTATGGACAGAAATATTTTGACGTAGCATTGGCTGATTTAACTACAGGGATTTAAAAAAAAATATCACCCAAATTTTTAGTTTAATATTAGTTTTTTGCTGATAAGTTTACTTGAAAATTATGGAATAAAAAGCCAGATTTTCTATTTTTTAATGATTTTTTTGAAAATCACTTATACACAAAAACAAATATAAATTTTAAAACTAAATTCACAATGCTTTTCAAAATCAAAACATCTGCCAGTGATATGTAAGCTAAAATTTGCATCAAGACTTCAACGAATTATACTCCCGTCAGGATGATGGAACTCACGTCAACCCAGGATAAAACGTTAGAATTGTCTCAATAAATAATATTGTTGCAACATTCTTCTTATTTACGAATAGCTTGTATGTAAGTGTTAAAAAAATATGAAACAATCATCACAGAAATTTGTAGTAAGAAAATCTTTTTTTAAAACTTAAACTTTATAACGTTATATAATCTCCGTTACGGAACGGAGGAGTTTAATGACGGGACCGGGACAATTCACTCCCGCCAATTCGCTCCCGGACAATTCGCTCCCGGGACAATTCGCTCCCGGGAGTTTTTATAAACGCAAATCTTATCAAACCAACTTCCTTAAGGACAATTCGTTCCCGGGACAATTCGCTCCCTGAATTCATTCCCTGCTCAATTCGCTACCAGCATTTTTAATAAACTCGATTCTTTTAAAGTAATTCATTTAGACGAAATTAATGATTTTTTAGCTATTGTTCGTAAAAATGATGAGTAATTTATACAATGATTTAATTGTCATATAAACTAACCTATATTTTGTTAAACTCACTTAAAAATAAATGAGCATAACGGAATGCTTAGTTTTTGTGTATTATATTGTAATTATAAAAACAATGTTTATTATATCCATTTAACAATTTTTTATATTTCATTACTAACCAAAACAATTTCTTTAAAAGGGACATAAGCAACGTTAAAAATATGAGAAACAACGCATTAAAATTAACAATGAGATCATATGCTCTCTTTTTTGATCACATTTTGTTTTTTGCTTTGCTTTTTATTAAGATATTATTATCTATTATTGATATATTTTCTTCAGGTTAAGCTGAAACAAAATATTGTATTAATTTAAAACAAACAAGTTAAGCCTTTCTGGAATTGGAGTTTATTTTTTGAAAGTTATTTATATCTCTGTAAATAAGAAATTCGATATTTTGAAACAGGTTTAATAAAAAAACAAATTGCGTTTGCACCAACAAACTGTTAATGCCAAGTTTTTTAATAAATTATTGATTATTGCAAGAATTAGTTTAGATTTTAATACAACTTATTTTTCTCATTGTGGAAAATTTTTTGGAATATAGGGTAGCTGACTTAATTTCGGCCACCTTTTTTTATTTTTTTTGGATAAATTTTTCTGATTTTTCCAATCGACCCGAAATTTGGTCTAAAAATCAAACGATAGCTATTTTTGTTATTCCAGTACAAAATTTTAAAATTTCTGTTACACTTCAAGATCAGTGGGGTTTTAAATTTTTTTTTATAGTGGCCGAAATTAAGGCGCGACCCATTAACTTCGGGCACCTATAAAAAACTGGCTCTGAACAATGACGACGATTAATTCAATGTACACAAAGGTCTCGGGAAGAAAGAGAAATAATTCATATATAACGGTGGTTAACTAATAAACATGAGTAAAAAACATAGATAACAGCTTGTTTTAGAAAAATGTTGAAAAAAGAGCTAGTTAGCTAGCTAAAAAAATAGTTAGTTTTCTAAACTTTACGTTTAATTCTTCTCGAGACCTTTGTGTACACTGAACCGTCGTGATTGTTCATAACTATTGCCAAAACGAACAATAAAAATTTTTAAAGGTTGCAAATTTATCCTTAGGTATTGTTCTTGGTACATATAACTTAATTTTTCCCGCTTGCAAACAAATCATTGTATAAATTACTCATCATTTTTACAAACAATAGCTAAAAAAATCATTAATTTCGTCTGAATGAATTACTTTAAAAGAATCGAGTTTACTAAAAATGCCGGTAGCAAATTGAACAGGGAGCGAATTCTCCAGGAAGCGAATTGTCCCTAATGAAGTAGGTTTGATATATTTGCGTTTATAAAAAATTCCGGGAGCGAATTGTCCCGGGAGCGAATTGTCCCTAATAAGGTTGGTTTGATAAAATTTGCGTTTATAAAAACTCCCGAGAGCGAATTGTCCCGGGAGCGAATTGTCCCGGGAGCGAATTGTCCGGCAGCGATTTGCCCCGTTGCGAATTGTCCGGGAGCGAATCGGCGGGAGCGAATTGTCCCCAATTCTTTAATGACATATTATATCCGATCAGAGCACAGATTTTGTGCTGTTTTTTGGGGCTAACCTCCACAATAAGAATTTTTAAGGGGTTAAAAAATTTCCTTTTTTGTTTCTAAAAAATTTTTTCCTGAAACTGCCACAAATAACCACGGGCCGTCTTTTGATATTAAATTCTTCTCCAAAAACTTTTTTATGAAGCTTAAAACAAACTCTCCAGAATTGGGTTTTTAAAACTTGACTGCATTCCAGCTAGTTTACGTTCTTTTTGGCAAACGCAGCTAGTCTTTGAAATAAAAATATATTAGAGATAGCAAACCTGAGCATCTACCCCCCGGGGTTTTTTTGGGGGGGGGGGGTTTTGGGGAATTCCAAAACGTGGGGAGGGGCACGGGGAGCAACTTTTTTGAAACGGGGGGGGGAAAGCAAGGGCGAAAGAAAAAAAGAGAAAAAAAAGGAGAAAAACAAGGAAAAAAAGAGACAAAAAGCGAAATTAAGGTAAAATTAGGTCTAAAATGGCTTAAAAAACGCATTGAAATAGGTTAAAAACTGCAGAAACTTTGCGATGATGGCGTCATTATAGGTCAAAAATGGCACCATAATTTTTGATACTTTTTTCATTTTTGGGCGGGGGGGGGGAAACAAATCCTCCAATAAAGCGGGGGGGGGTATGGCCATGACGTGCACAGGTCTGGAAACTACTAAGGCCGGTTCACACCGGAGTGGCAGTGGATAGTGGACGCGCGCGTTTACATCATTACACTGTCATTGTTGCTGCGGTATGAAGGCTGTGTGAACCTGCCTTTAGAGTTAAATTTTTTTAAAAAATCAATTGATTTCGGTATTAAACAAAAAAAAAAAATTTAAAAAATTGTCATAAAATCATACAAAATCAAACGATGATTTTTGGGAATACATATATGCTAATGTTTGCTTGCAGCTGATAATTAAAATGATGTGCTGTCTTGACAAAAACGAGGATCTCTGGAGATTTCAAAATTTCCTATGGTTCACGTAATGTCCAAATACAGATGCGAATTTCCTATGGTTTACGTAATCTCCATCTGAGACTAATCCACATCTTTTGTCGAAACATAATATGTCCGGGGCAAAATCGCCCCTTTTTTCTTCTTTGTTTTTTTAAATAAAGCATTTTTCATAGCTAGTTATTAATAAGTAGAAATCAAATAAAACTTATAAGTTACATTTATTTTTTACACAACATATTATTACATTGTTAAATTAATTAAAATTTTCACTAAATGTTCGAATATTATGTCCCGTACAAAACCTTCACTCCGTTATTGATATACATGCCGAATTTCAGGTTTTATCGCCAGTACATATTATTTTGGTTCAAACTTATTTTTATTGATTTTAAAACTTTTCTTATCATGCAACCAGACCTGTGCACTGCCCCCCCCCCCCCCCCCCGGCGTTTTATTGGGGGGGCAATTCCAAAACAGGGAGGGGGCAACTTGTTTGAAACGGGAGGGAAGCAAGCAGAGAGAAGAAAAAAAAGAGAAAAAAGAAGGGAAAAGGGAAAAAAGGGACAAAAAAAGCGAAAAGAAAGTAAAAATAGGTCTAAAATGGCTTAAAATTTATTGAAATAGGCCAAAAACTGCAAAAAATTCGCGATGATGGCGTCATCATCATAAGTCAAAAATGGCGTCACAATTTTAGGGTACTTTTTCATTTTTTGGTGAGGGGGGCAATAAAACGGGGGGGGGGAAACCACCAATAAAGCGGGGGGGAGGTGGGCCTTTCCAGACCGTGCACAGGTCTGTGCAACGGCAACCATATATGTACGGTTTTTATTATGTTCTTTACATTGCTGGCTTGGCCGTTTCCAGGATTCCAGAGAAAATTCCCTGTCTTTTATATAAACAATTACTAAATAGAATGCTTCGTTTTGTCGTGAATTGTCTCTTTGTATTAACACAATCTGCGGCGCGTTGAGTCGCAGCACATACCCCCAGGGGCGTAGCCAGGATTTCGGAAAGGGGGGGGGGTTGTATTGTACTCCATACAAATTTTTCGAAAGGGGGGGGGGGGTTGTAGGGGGTTGTACTCCAAATTTTCAAAATACCGTAAAAAATACATTAAAAAAGGGTAAAATTTTTTGCGCTTCGCGCTAGGTGATTCTTTTTGTTGTTATTTGCATTGTTTTTTTAAGTTAAACTTGAAAAATTTCCGGTTTAAAAAGGTATAACATTAAAAATCGTGCGATAGCACGAAAAAATTTTCTAAAATTGTCTTTGAAATTCGTTAAAAACATCACTTAAATGTTGTAAAAAGGTATATAAATGTCGAGCGCTGAGCGGAGCGAAGCGCGGGGAAATTTTTTAAAATTGTTTTCTTCGGACCCCCAAATTTTTACCTCCGCCAACCCAAAAGGGGGGGGGGGGTTGCCACCCCTACAACCCCCCCCTGGCTACGCCCTTGCATACCCCATAACTAAACTTACCTAATTACGTTGATTGGTTAAATTATATATAGCTCACTTCCAGGGGCGTAGCCAGAATTTCGGAAAGGGAGGGGGGTTGCACTCCATACAAATTTTTCGAAAGGGGGTAGGTTGTGCTCCAAATTTTCAAAATATCGTAAAAAAGACATTAAAAAAAGGTAAAATTTTTTGCACTCCGCGCCAAGTGATTCTTTTTGCTGTTGTTTGCATTGTCTTTTTAAATTAAACTTTAAAATTTAGGTTTAAAAATGTATAATATTTAGAATCGCGCGACAGCGCGAAAAAATTTTCAAAATTGTCTTTGAAAATCATTAGAAACATCACTTTAAAGTTGTAAAAGTGGCGAGCGCTGAGCGGAGCGCGAGAAAATTTTTTAAAACTGTTCTCTTAGGACACCAAAATTTTTACCTCCGCCAGCCCAAAAGGGGGCGGGGGGCTACAAACCCATAACCCCCCTGGCTACGCCCTAGCTCACCTGCTTGTAAATTTATATGGGAATGGCGGCACGAATGGACATAATTAAAATTGTGCCGTTATGAAGTTAAAAAAAAACGCATCGGAACGCAGAATTGTTTTTTTTAAGTCCTGCCAGTTTACTAAATGTACCGAAATTCGTCACTTTAGTTCTATTTATTGCTCAAAATTAAGTAATTAAATAAGTATTTAATCTTTAATATTAAAGTTTTTTGCTAAAAATTTTAATGTGTTATTGGTAAATAAATGTCGATCATACTGCCAATAATCGAAGTTAGATTGATTTGCCTATATTTATTTTAAATAAGATCTGGCGCTTTGCGCCGCTACACATTATTAAGAAAAACCACAATTATCAATAAATTAGGATATATTGACAACTTTAAAATTTTATGTACCGGCTTGTTTTTGGCACTGCATTTTTCTAGGACATAATTTTTTTTTCGTTTTTTGCAATCAATGGGACCTTTTTTATAGGTAAGGCATGTTTATTAATTTCTCAGCATTTGAAAACTGTTTGAGCCCTTTTTTTGAGATTTTTCCAGGATACTTATTTGCAAAAATTTATTTTCCATATTACGCGAAGTATATTGAGCGATAAACATTAAAAACGTCTATTTAGTTTTTAAGTAACCATTAATAAAGGAAATAATTTGTAAGTCTAGGTATGTAGGGTAGTGCATTTAATTTCGGCACTTTTTCGTTTTTCCAATGTAACTTTTCACTGTATGGCCCGATTTTCATGTTTGATAGCTCATTTTAAAGCTTTTACGATACTGCGTTGCGTCATAAAAGTTTCAATGTACAAAAGTTGCTTTTTACTTAATAAATCAGTTTTTAAAAAAATGGAAAATTGCCGAAATTAAATATATGCATTTAATTTCGGCACTTTACAAACAATCGATTGTTTCTCAGTCAAAAATCATCATTTTCAAAAATTTAAAAGCCTATCATTATCTCCAGACAGTTTTCTTTAATTTAAGTTTCTATTTGTTGTTTAACGTGTAACTGGCAAAAAGTTACAGCTAAAATGCCAAATGGTATCAAAATGAGCAAAATTTAAGAAAAAAGTGCATTTCGGCACTTTTTAAAAGGACCCCCTTAATCGAGTTTAAGTGAAGTGCTATGACCCCTACACATTTCAACGTTGTCTTTTAACTATTTACAACTACAATTTAAACCCGACCACTTAATTCAACCCGTTTTTACCTACAGCAATATGTGTGCCGAAATTACACTATTTTATTTTATAACGATTGCTCACCACAGACGCAACGTAGAACCACGGGGACTAAAAATTCGGAAAATACACTAAATTTTACCAGGACAGTTTAATTTTTAAATCAACTTATTGCGTAATCATGAAATGCCCATGTTCTAAAAACGAGTAACAATTTTATTTTTTGTAAATTACACAATTTCACATGAAAATATCATAACATAACAAATAAAAAGCTGACGACAGTCATCTACATAATAATTAGCTTTCATTTGAGCTATCAAACGTCGTATTCCGTCCAGCATTACCAAAGATATAGTCCAAAATCAAAAATGCCCAATTGGGAAAAGTGCCGAAATTAAATGCACTACCCTATAAAGCAAAAATTTCACAAATATTGTGTTTCACAGTTGCGGTCATTTAGATCAGTGGTATTATTTTTACAATTTCTTTTAACATTCTGTTTACAAAAAAGTTTTAACTATACTACAATACTCTGCTTGCCACTCTGTAGTTATGATATGACAAACGGATAGGTATGGAGTGATTGGGAAGCAATAAATTTTTATTTATAACTACCCTGAAGCTCGTGTTAATACTAAAATAATTCAAAATAATGTAAAAGTGGTTTTCAAAACTTCAAAATTTGTGCGGGAAAGTTCGGAGTATACCACACGAATTGCGGAAGAGGTCGGGCTACCCGCCATAAATAGCAATTTATCTTGTTATTTTATCATTAAAAGTTACAAAATATTTCACTTTACACTGAACACTAAAATAATATTTTGTAATTTTTTAATGAATGAAATACAATTCTTCTGTTGACGGAAAACAGCCGTAAACTTCCACTCAGTTACGAGCAATCAACACATTGTTACACAAAAAGATAAAAGATTTTATTCAAAAATGCACACAATATACATTATCAATATTATCAAAACGCATCAAGAAGGCTTGGTTGAAAATCCAACATTGCATTGCAGAATCCGTAGTGTTGGGAAATGCCAAAACCTGTTTTGTTTGAAAGTTATGTGGCGTAAAGTTTGTTGAGATCCCAGCGCCACACAGTGGCGTCATCGCACACGGCAACCAGTATGGATCCGTTGGCGCTGAAACAGAGTTGACGCACGGTGCTCACACAGCGCCGTTGCTGCAGCAGTCGAGGTCTGAAAATGATTATGTTTATTTTGACTGCATGTTTCATTGTTTCATCTGTTATGTTTTTTTGTAATTTAAAAATTGAACTTTTTTTATTTCATATACGAAAAGTTGGCCACCCAACGTCTCTTAAAGCCAGGAGTCCCGTCCGGGCCCTCTGGCACCTCCAAAAAAATTTTGACTTTCCACTACCACCTCCCCAGCGGACCCGATCAAAAACATGGCCGCAAAATTCTCTCATTCAAACACACGAACAGAGGGCACAACTCTTACAGTACCACATGGTGCATGAAAAGTAATTTAGTTTTTGATAATAATTTACAAATCAAACAAGAAATACGTTTACTTCCAGTCGTAGTCTTCTTTCTCCCAATTTAAATGCCAAATATAAATTTTTCCTTTCCTGTTTGCGGCGGCTAGAAACTAAAATAAACAAATATTAGATAAACAAAATAAACATGGTTTGCTGCTAGTACACGACCACTCAAATTGACTGCACTAATTAATTCGGTTATATTCTACCAATATATATTTCGCATCCGTGTATTGCTTTCACAATCACCTGGGGGTTCAAGCTCTTTTGGGGTACAAAGCACAACAAAGCCAAATTAAATCCCTAGATAAGGGTCAAATTTCCACAAATACGAAATAAATTTTATACTATAGATAAAATTTTTTTATGTTTTAAACATGTTTATAGCTTAAGTTGGCCAAGGCCGAGAATATGTTAGTAGTAATTATAATCAATTGTTTAGGCAGACACACCAGCACTCTTTTTAAGGCTTCTGTTTCTTTGGAGCTAAAACCCCACATTCTACGAGATATTTTTAGGAGAAAATAATAAAAAAAGATTAATACATAATAATATTATGTATTATTACATAATAGATAATATTATGTACTATATTATGTATTAAGAGTACATAATAATTTTCATACTATGAATTATCCACCTTTAACCGCCTTTTTCAAAAAACCAGGAAGCGTTAGATTTTTACCCTTGTGGAGTAAGAAGGAATTTTAAACCAATCCCTGATTTTCGCTTTTTAGTGCAGGTACAAACACTAAAACGGAGTTTTTTGGGCAGCTGAAAATTTTCAAAGTGACTTTTGTCTATACTGCCAAACTCGGGCGACCTGCCTAACTAGGATGCCGTTTCTTGTTTTTGATGATGAAAATGTGGTAACTGTTGATGTTTCTTGGTAAAAGAATAATGATAAAAATATAATTCTTAACATCGGCATAAATGATTTTCCGCATTTTCGAAACATTAGCCGAATATTATTTTCACCCTATTTTAGAGTCACAAAAAACAAAAAAAAAAAACAAAAGAAGGAACAACCACAGAGGTCGAACAACAATCTAGTACGAAAGTTCAAGTGAAAAGTATAAAAATTACTTTAAATTGGGGATCCACAGCCATTTTCAACCACCAAACTTGGGATTCTGGTAGTTCCATGCAGCGCATGAGTACGACGTTGGTCTCGGGTCGAGTGTTGTCAGCCGAAAAGTCTAAATTATCCAACTCCCCGAACATCCAGATGCAGATTTGCTCTTCACACGACTAAAAATTTTATTTTTTAATGGAAGTAAAAACTAAACAAAAAGTTTTTTTTTGTAATTTTTATAAAGGATTTTACAGCAAATATTAATATTTTTTAATATCAAATCTTGTATTAGATCTCAAAATGAATATTATATCTTTTTTGAACTGAAACTCAAACTAGAAAGAAGGTAGTATAGTTTTTTTTTTCAAATTTATATTAAAACATAATTTAACGGTTCTGCAGACAATGTTATCAGCTGAACTTTTAACCTATAAAATATGTATCAATTTGACGTCACTCCTCACTAAGTCGCAAATTAACAATAAAAAAAATAAAAAAATAATAATAATAAAATATAATGTTTTATAATTTCACAAGGACCAACTTGTTAGCTTTAACACTTTAAACCTTACAAAAAAAATTGCACATAAACACACAATAATGACAAACTAAGAAATAATAATAACATAAATCATTATGCCCAGCTATTACAAATTTTAATTTTCATAAAGATGGATGCCAGAGCTAACCTTAGTTATAAGAAGTTTTCCAAACCACTTGACTGAGTCCACGTAGTTCGTGTGTACATCTCGAGTGGTGGCCACCGGGAAGCACAGCTCCACGTATTGCCTGTAATTTAATTAGATGAAATAAATTCTAAAGTTTAGTCCTGGTAACTTAAATAGACCAAATTAAGAGAAATCAGAAAAAACTGATTTGCCTTTTTTACTGCGTTTGCAAATTAATTAATCCTGATAATTTTTGTTTAATAGTATGTTAATGAAAAATGTCTGAATCTTAAACTTTGTAAGAAATATTACCAACGTCTATTTCATGAGTAATTAAAACAATTTGGTGGGTAATTTATAAATATTATGAGCAAAACCTAGAGTCAATTCATCGATGGGCTTTGTATGGATGGACCCGTATTTCAGCGTGTAAAGTTACACAACATAAAACCTATGGCAATGAAATAAAAGTGTTGCGGCTATATTATTGTGAATTGTGATAAGGTTTATTTTAAATTTAAATTTTTTTCTGAATTTACAGAAATGAAAGATTTTTCAATAGCTGAAAAATTTTTAAATGGCTTTTTTCGAAATGAAAGAAATGAACCTGTGACCTTTTTATGACGATTATAAAAAGTGAATGTCGATTACTCCAGCATTTCACGGGAAAATTTAAAAACAAGGATAATTTAAAAAAATTGGAAAGCCGCTTTTAATATTGCATTATAAAAAAAAAAATTTTGTTTAGACTCGTAAAAACCATAAGTATTAATAGGCTTTATCATAAGGTTGCACCCACGTAATAAAAAACGGTTTTTGTGCGTTCGCACAATTGTGTGTCTATTTCAATCAGGGATGTGCTCGATGTAATTTTTTGGCATCCGCGGATGCTGATGCAGATTTCTGGAAACAGATATCCGCAGTGCGAATGTGAATGTCTTATTTATTATATTTTTACCATTGATATTGTTTGGATTTCTGGACCTATATTGTTTTTCTATTTAGAAGAAATAATAATTTTATTGCATTTTGAGCTTTTTATTTGTAAAACACCCATTTAGGCCTTAAAATTTGGTTTAGAGAAGGTAAAATTAGGTATTAGGTAATTTTAAAAGTAAAAAAAGCAATATAAAAATCCACGGATGGGAGTTTTAAAATCCGCGAATGCAGATCGCGGGTGTCAAAAATAGTACGGACGTCCGCGGATAAAAATGCTGGGCACATACATAGCTAATTTTAATGTAAATTGCTAAAAACAATAAAAAACAATTTATTAAAAAATTTCGCATTTAAAATTACTTTGCCAATTTTCTGTCACCCGTTTCGTACGCTTTTATCTTCTCCTCCAATGCTGATGAAATATCCCAGACTTTTATGGAATGGTCCATTGAACCAGAAACGACTTTTTCGCCTGTCATATCAAAATCCTATTAAGCAAAAAATATTTTGATAAAAATTATTTTTAAATAGGCAAACATTCTACAAAATTGTATTGACAAAAATTTAAACTCGTATAAAATGTTTTGCAAAAAATAAAATCGTATTCTTTGAAAATACTTACCACAGATAAAATTTCGTCCATATGAGATTCAACACCACCGATAATAATTATTGGAGCCAACAACCTCAAATCCCAAATAACAATTCGATGATCTTAAACGAAAAACGTCATTAACACAATTGTAAATAAGCTTTTTAAAAACTAAGTTTCAAACTCTCCCATACAGAAATAAATTCAAAATATCAATTAAACTGAATAAACGAAAATGGTAGTTCACTTTTAATAAATAAGGGTGAAATTCCCAGTTTATTTAAAAACACTTTTGTTATAAAAATGAAAAAAGACGATTTAGCGACGAAAAAGAACACCTACCTTTTCCTGCCGACATAAGAATGAAGGGATATACTGGATGGGTCTGCAAATCGTTAATGCTCTGCCCTTGACCACTCAATGACTAAATTAAAGTTTTAATAAAAACGCATAATTATCTTTTTATTATTTTTTTTAATTTAAGTTTTCAGTGAGTTAAACCAGGCAGTGCAGAAAATTTGTATAGAGGAACTCCATGTTTATATGGTTTTCAAGATTCATTTCTTATGTTTTGTTTACTTTGCAAAATAGGGGGCACCTATTATGTTAAGGGACTTGAATATCAGAACTAATAGAAGCAAGGAATTACTCCAAAATTGCCAGATGCTAAAAAATATTCCGCTAAAATTCTTGGTTTGCCTTGTTTATTATTTTATGTTTAGCATAAATTAGGGAGGAGTAGAGCACAGGTAGGCAGTAGCATAGGTGTTTTTTTGGTGGGGGGGCAGAAGGGTGCACCCGCCCCCAGAGCCAAAATTTTGGACCCCCCCTAGAAAAAATCCAGAGGGCCCCCCCCTTCCCCTTTAAGCTCAAGAGCGGTCCGGCCTATCCCACCTTCCCCCAATTTGGAAGTATATTTTCTTATTTACTGTCAAAAACACGGTTTTTTTTAGTTAAAAACAGTGTTTAAATACACTTTTTAGGCCTAAATAAGCTGTTTTAGTACATAAAATTCAATATTAGACCTAAAAACACTTAAATTATTGAGTTAAAAAAATTTTGTTAAAAAATTGGACCCCCCTGACCTCCCCTAAATTTGAAATCTCGCACCCGAGGTCGACCCCCTAAAAAGCCAGGGGGGGTCCGGACCACCCTGAACCCCCCTAAAAATTTTGGCCTTCCACTCGGGGGTGGATCCCCCCCCCCCAGCGGACCCGACCAAAAACACCCATAGGAAGTAGGCAGGTGGGGGAGAGAGGATGACTTTGAAGGGTTAATCCTTCAATACTCCCAAAAATCTTAAAGCTACCGAAACACAAAATAAAATTTGGGGGTACTCCGGATACCCCCTCCTTAAAAATTGGGGGGTCCTATCCCAGTAATAAAACGTCCTTTATTTACAAATAGAATATAATTTAGGATACACGATATTTTTTGTAAAAACTGTATATCTACACTACTTTTTTTATTTTTCTTATTTCTAAATAACATACTAGAGTGGTTGAAGGAAATTAACAATGTTTTTGACTTCCAAACAAAACATATCAATCATATACCTAATATAATAATATATAATTATGAATTATCACTTTTTTTTCAATCAAACCTTTTTCTAACTTAAAGTTCCGAATCAGTTTGGTTAAGGGCCAACCTAATGAAAAGGAACGCTTCAAAGTAATTTGCTAAAATGTTTGTGTAAGTGTGTTTCGTCATCTAAAGCGGATGTTTACCAACGGCGGCTTACCTCAATGCATTGTCCAGCTTGAGGTGATATTAAAAAAATAATTCCCCGTTTTCCACCAGCCGCAACCAAAATTTCCTCACTTTTTTCTTGGTACACCCAGCAGCAGGAGTAAAAATATTCATCGGGCTAAAAATGGGGTTTACACATTATGACACAAAAAGTCACAAATAATATATGCCTGAAAATATTTTGTTGATGGACAAGGTAACGAATGTATCTAACGATTTATTAGATAGTTGTTTGAATTATAAACCATTTTAAACTCTCAATTTGAATTTTCCACACGATCATCTTATGCCTAAAAATAAAAGGTGTATTTTAAATATTGTAAAACATCTGAACACCTGTACCTAACACCTAAGCCTGTCCAAATGTTATGGTAAAGTTTAAAAACTTACTCAGTATAGTTTTATTTTTAACTATGTTTATATATACAGCTTTAACTCAACCCCTTAGTATGTCTAACTTTAAACCAAAACTAAAACGTTACAAATATTTCTAAATAACTTTAAACGAACTCTTAGGCCTGTGCACGTTTCGTGGTTTAGTTCTGGAAATAACTTTTTTCCAAAAAATACAGATTTCTTGACATTTTTTTCAAGTAGTCTGCTTATTTAAAAAACGAACATTATAAAGTATAAATTTACATTTTGGTCCTTATAGCATTGTTGAAGTTCGAGTAGAAATTCACCATCTTCAGGACATGTGTAAATGGAAACCTAAACATTTCTAAGCATTTATTTAGAAATGCAGAAATCACTCAATTTGGTTAGATCATTTTGGACGAGTGAAGGACTATGGTTGAATTATATCTGGCTCACGCCGAAAACTAGTATGCAGCCATGAAGAGACCAATTAAAGTTGTGTGGTTATGACGTTTTTTTAAAAGAACAAATAAGAGCGCAGAATTTTTTTTTAATTCCACCTTTTTACAAAATATACAAAAACTAACCAACTTTAGCTTTTTAAAAATTTGCATTTGGGTTTCAAATTGAGTATTTTGAAAAATAATTATTAAAATATATGGATTTTGATCTTTTTTATTAAACCGCTTTTGTTAAAAATTTTAAACAGCAATTATCGAGGTCAGCTAGATTTTATTTGTCTATAGGTTGGTTCAACCCGAATAATAGTAATAAAATCTAAAGGGTCTCTAGCTAGAAGTGTTAGGATCCCTGGGTTTTTAGAAGAAACCGATCTTACCTTATGCTAACAATTTGATATTTGAGGGACTGGGTCAAGTGAGGCCGTTATAGTAGATACTGAACCAAACATTACGGTTTAAGGGACTTATGTTATTTTTATTCGCCATGAAACATTTTTGTTCCCAAATTTTGAGTCACCCCTCGTCAAAAAAAATCTCGCAATTGTCTTCTGACTTAATTCTACTCTGCTTTACACCATTAAAAGTTTTTGTCAACGTTTCCATTGTTGAAACATCACTATCTTGAAGTTTCTTGAAACAAAAATACAAACTTACTCGACTGCCTCCTACTGTTGCTAGAACTTGAACTTGCTCGCTGCTGAGGTAAGGGTTGAACGAGCAACCGTAAATGGCATTATGGTGGTCTTCCTAAATATATTACGTAAAGAAATTACATCTACCTTATAATTGCGCAATGCGTTTTTAAGTTGGGAGGCGTCCTGTTGTCCTGGGATCCATCCTTGGCATTTTTAATTTTTTTCTTTGAGAAGGATTTTTTATAACTTTTTGCTCATAATTCTTCTTCACGTTAAAACTTTTCGCACTCCTCCTATCCCTGCGGAAAATCCTATCCCTGCGGAAAATTTGAGCAAAATTTCCACCCTCGAAATTCATTATTA
>JASAMX010031041.1:0-13422 GCA_030248175.1 Microlaimidae sp. YZB2_3 | reverse complement strand
TAAAAAATTTAAAATAAAGAACAAAAAACTTGTAAAATGAATTTTTTTTCGTAAAATTATAGTGGAATTTTTATCTAAATTGTTGGTAAAAAAAGAATTAAAACAACTAAAACAATAAAACAATAAATTATGAAACAGGAAAATGACAGTTAGTAAAAGTTTCATAACAATAATCACAAGTAATTGTTTTACACACTAGGAATTTGTTAATTAGGCTAGCAACAAACCAGTTTCCTGCTGCTGAAATTAACGCTGGATGAATATTTCTTTATGCAAGATTTAATGATCATGCTAAAGAATTAATACTAAGGTGAAAATACTTCTTTTTGCAAAACCTCTTTCGCTGAATCAAGTAGTTGAAATATTTTTTCCTTTCTATTATTGTTGCTGTTGTCAAATTTTTTTATCTTACAAAATACTTTTTAGTATTAAAACGTAATAAGTGTAATGGATTTAGGAGGAAAATCTTATCAACAAAGTGCGGAGTCAACAAAGCTTTGTTATAACCAAGACGAAAAATACAAAGATAAAATCATCCAGAATAACGAGTTGGACAGAAGTAGCCAAAATCGCCGGCTTTGATTCCGCCGCAGCCACGAAACAATGGTGACTTAAAGTATCATTCTTGATAAAGAGCAATGTATTCATTTTTTCACCTTAAAAAATTGGGCAAATCCACCATTTTCTTTTATTTTTGCAAAGCCGTCTTCCATGAAGTAAAAACAACAAAAGAATTTTCACTACCTCGTCGTCGTCATCAGATGAAACGCGTCGTTAAGAAACATTTTTATTTCACTACATTAAAACAATAACGTATTTTTTCCAACTCTGGGTTTAGCAGTGCTAGCTAGCACTGCCAGTGTAAACATCTTCTCACACTTAGCAACTCGCACGTAGAATCTAGCACCTAGCAGCTGGCACTATCGAACTTATCACCTAGCACTCCAGTGTTGAAACGGGCTTTAACAAAACCTAAAAATCAACCTAAACAGCCAAAAAAACTTTAAACCTGTTAAATGTGGCATTAACTGCTGGAGCTATAAAGAAGGATTTATCTAAGGAACCATTATGCTTTAAGGGGTCCCATTTATTTAGTTTCTGTGAATAACACGCGCTTGTATTTCCTATTTAAACCTTTTTTCTTCCAAATCACTGACTTCAAAAAAAACACAACATTCGTGCCCCAAAATTAATGAAGTCGATTTTTGTACACTTTTGAATGTAATAAATTTACTTTTTTTATCACTTCTATTTTTAAAATTTTTCGTTGTTGATGAAAAAAGCAAAAAATTTGGATCATAATAATTTTGAAAGAGAAATTCTTAAAATTTTGTAAACATAAAAGTGTTGCAGTTAATAGTGATTTTTTCTGAGACTCCAAGCTCCAAAGCCTCATGATATTTTTTATGGTAGTTTCATAACTAATTAGATAATAATACCATGGAATATAACCCTGTGAAAAATGCTTTGAAAATAGAGTAACAAAACGAGTCATTTCCCTCAAGGAGTATTTTAGACAGAAAAAATATGGGCTATATCCCAGTTGGACGTATGTGAAGTGTAATCTTCTATTTTCAGAGAGGATGACAATTTAAAAAATCATGCCTACAGCAATCTTTGACCGTTACGAAATCGACATTTTTTAACTATAAGGTTGTAATTGTATGAGTTAAAAAGAATAATCATAAATATGAACAAAATTGCAATTTGCGCGATGGTCACAGATTGCTGCAAACACATGATTTTTTTATTTGTCATTTTCTCTGACCATGAAAAAGCTACAGCTGGGTTGTGTAATTGTTTTACTAAACAAAAAATTATTATTATATAATGGTCTACAATTTTTATTTTGTAATCAACTGCAGGTTTTAATTTGTTACTGTCAACATAAGTCCAACTCACAGTTTCTGTCTGAAAACGTATTCCCAGCAGAAAATCGCCCCGTTTCCTGCTCTATTTCTAGAGCATTTTTGATGGATAGTCCACCACTTTTAAAGTTGAGTCCTAAACTTAAATAATTAGAGTTCCACTATATGCAATGACATAACTTTCAAACAGTGTTTGATTGTTTATAATAATAAGAGGAAATGAAATCATATGATTTTTAATTTTGAACTAAAAGGTAAACCCAACGTGGCTGCAACAGTTGTTCGTTGGACTGAAAAATCCCCTCATGAAGTAACCACTCAATTCACGAGAATCTGACGTCACTCATAATCAGAATTCAGAAAATGAAAGATTTAAAGTAGAAATCAACTTCAGATGGTAGTTTAAGAATAATTCTTATTTTGTGATGTAAAAAAATAGTTTAATAAACACCTGAATACACTGTTGCAGCTACGTTTGGTTTGCCTTTACATGTTATGGTGAATACAAGATGGTATTTTGGCGTAGGAATTTTTATTTACAATAAAACGTGTGACCGGTTTCAAAACCAATGTGGCTAAAATTAGATAAAACCAGAACACCCCTATTACTTTCTGAAAAGATCAGGGGTTGTTTATTCATTACCATGTATTTGTGGCGCCGTATACATTGGTGAAAAATCTAAATCGCTAAAAGAACGACTTAACCAGCATGCAGCGGTTATAAACAAAAGACACTTTCTACCAAGATTTAACCAGCGATAGTGTAATTTATGTTATTGGCTGAAATTAATTCGTTTATATTTTAGTTTTTTTATTTATTAATATTTCTATTAATACTAACAATGTACTGATCTTTTGTTTTATTTTATTTTATTGTGTTTGAAAACGGTTGGTGAATATCGAAACCGGTCACACGTTTCATTGTAAATAAAAATTCCTACGCCAAAATCCCATCTTGTATTCACAGCTTTATCATGGCGTCTAAAAATGTAACTACATATTATGCGTGAATTATTATGGCACGGTTTGCAACGCGTGGCGTTCAAGTTACAGACTTTTAACAAAATAATAGATACGTGGTACACCAATCATATTAAGGCTTTAGCACAAAAAATTAGCGCGCTGAAAATTCTGTTTTTCTAATATTGCAAAAAAAAGAACAAGACGCAAAATGTACAAAGCGATTGCTATTTGAAGCTCTTGACAATGAAACTTTGCTTCCTATTTCGCATCGTTTGATGTAAACGGTCTTCTCATATAAGATCACACAGAAAAATAAACGTACGTACTCTTTTTAAATCGAAAATTAAAAAAAAAACATACTAGTTATAACTAAAATATTTCAATGAATTAATTTTTTTCGGATTATTACGTTTTGTCTGTTTTATTAATCAAACCAATTATAAAAATGGTATCAGTCATTTTTAGCGTAAAATAGTAGCACAAACACCTTGTTTGATAGGGTCCATTAAAGTTAAGTCGAGGTGTGGGGTAACCTTAAGTCTGGGGCTTATCTCTATTTTTAATGGGGTCCCATTATGTTTGAGTTACACCTTTATTTTTAATGTGACGAGATAACCAATTTTTAATGGGCGCCTAGAAATAATGGGGCCTAGAAATAATAATGGTTTTGGGTTACCGGCCCCTGGCGTCCCTTTTTTCAGGTCTTTTTTGCTATAGCTATACTTTGGATTACAAATTGATAAACTTGAGGAAAAAGGCTTTTATTTCCATATAATAATTTTATAAAAAAGATATTCAGTTTATTTAATTATGTCATATTTTTTATATAATGAAACAAAACAAACTAAACTCAAATACCAGCGACATTACTTAAACACTAAATGCTGTTGGATTAATGCCAGCAGTTAATTTCAAATCCATTTTCAAATACTTCAAATAAATAAAAAAAATAAATATAAAATTATACCAATTTATATCTTAAAACGTCATTTATTGTGCATAAAGGCATAAAATAGCATGAAAAAATTACTTTTTGTCATAATATAAATTTTTACCTATGCTTTTATATTTATATCTTCATATAAAATAAATAATAGATGTATATGATTTTGGCACATCTTATATAAACAAAATGAACGGACACAAGTTGCCACGTTTAAAATTAAAATGAAATTCAAACAATTATTTAACTCTAGCTGTAGTTTTTACTTTTGGCCGCGTAATAAATTAGTTTATAATACACTAGTCATTTCCATTATTGTTTTTTTTTTATTTTTAAATTAAAAACTGGCTGTCGCGACCGCTCTGTCGCTTCCACAGCGCCGTTGAGTTTAGAAAGGTTAATAATAATGATGGAAAGTTTTCTTGCCGCATGACAATTAAATCGGTCAAAAACATTTAAAAAAGCTTCCTAATAAAGCTTCTTATACGCCTGACGATATTCGGGCAATTTACCTAAAAAATATAGCGCGTTCAATGGCTCACGACTAAAAATTTTGAGCCTTGTATGCTTTCTAGCACTGTACCTTTACTATGGAATGATGCATATGTTCATCCTATTTTTAAAAAGGGTGCCAGCAGTTGCCGTGAAAATTATATGTCCATCTTGCTGACATGTATAAGCACTAAAGCGTAGGACAGTATTGTGTCAGACGAAATAATAATTTATTTAAAAAGGAAAAAAATAATTCATCAATACCAGTTTGGGTTTTTAAAAGGGAAATCTGTAGGACTGCAACTTTTATACACAGTTTCGGATTAGTTGCAGCTAATATTGAAAAGGGCAATTCTGTTGATATGTATGTTTATGTATGTGGATTTTTCAAAGGCATTTTATTTTGTTAGTCATCATAAACTACTAATCAAAATCAAAGAATTGATCATGAGCTCTTAAGCTGGATTTCTACTTTTATATCCAATAGAAGACAAAAAAGTAGTTTTAAACAATGACTCTTCTGACACTTCTGCTAATTTTGTATACTCTAACTACGCGTTTGTTTCCAGTGGAGTGTCTTAAGGAAGTGGCTTTGGGCCACTTCTTTTTTTAATTTATATCAGACTTGCCGGATTGCCTTGATTCTAAAACTTTTCTAAAACTTTTATGCCAACGATGCTAATATATCTAGTTTCGTCAACAACTTTCAAGATCAAAAACATTTTTAAAAAAAATTAGATAAATTTTGTAAATGAACAAACAAGTGTCAGTTGAATTTTGCTATAAATAAATGTAATGTACTTCATCTGGGGAATAAAAACTTGATTTATAATTATATTTTAAACAATGAGTATATTAAAAGAATATAGTCTAAAATATATATATATATAATCTAAAATTTTCAGAGCATTGAACAAAAAAGTGTCGATAAAATGTTTGATAGCATAATGCAACGTTTCTATTGTAACTACAATCATCATCAGACAGACATAAAAAATCTAAATTACAGCAAGTATAGAGTTGAATTTAAGACAAAAAACATAAAAGAGATTAAACTAAAAGTAAAACAAAGAAATATCAGGAAAAAATTTTAAAGTATAAAAGCCTAAATTACTTATATTTAAAAAAACGAATAAATATAAATATGACGCAATAAAACTGGGGAAACTACATAGAAAGTTTATAAACCAACACTAAAAATTAATACTAATATATTAAAAAATATATCGAATATGCTAAAAAATACATCTATTTTACTTAAATTAACTTAAATTTACAAATTATACAGTAGCTTAAAATAAAACTTTTTGTTAAAAACAACCACCAAAACCCTTTTTTTATAAAAAAATACAAAATATGTAAGCGACAATTGAAACAATTTAAAAATATTTTTACACTTAAGTATATAAGTATATAAAACAAAACAAATAAAGCTAGCGGACCAGAGACACAAATTAGCAGATAAATGATTATGTAAATGAGACTAAACCAATAAAAACCACGAAATATATAAAGGCTACAATACATATAAAAAATATGAAACTAATATCTTGAGATAAAAGGTGATGAGAAAAATTCAAAACAAAAATAATAAAAATATGATGAAACAATGATAGGAAAACGAGACGTATTGTTTGAACGAGTGGTTAATAAAACGATTATGAAAGCGAAAAAGGAGGGATTAATGCCATGATTAATTAGACATTAATGCCATGATTAATTACACATTAATTTTTTAGCATATTAGATATATTTTTAAGCATATTAGTATTAATTTTTAGTGTTGGTTTATATGTAGTTCCCCAGTTTTAAGGCGTAATATTTATATTTATTCGTCTTTTAAATATATAAGTAATTTAGGTTTTTATACTTTAAAATTTTTCCTGATATTACTTTGTTTTATTTTAATTTAATCTCTTTTCATATTTTTTGTCTTAAATTCAACTCTATAATTGCATTTCTGGTAATTTAGATTTCTATGTCTGAGTGATGATGATTGTTGTTACAATCGAAACATCACATTATGCTCTCAATAAACATTTTGTCGACTGTTTTTTGTTCATTATTAAATGTCGATTTCCAACAAATCAAAGTTTTCAGAACATTGTTCTCAAATCGCCGCTAAAACACAAAAACGTATATCTATTTTGCTCCGCGTTTTTCAAACATTTAATATGTCTTTCCTGCTTAAAGTTTATACTAGTTACATACACCTCTACTTGAGTTTAAAACTTTTGTTTGGAATCCTCATTATCTTATGGATATTGAGTGTCTCAAAAAAGTGCAGATGTCATTTACCAGTAAACTTTATCAAAGATGCTCATTTCCCAAAGTTGACTATAAGACCCGTATCTTAGAGCTTAAACATGACAAGCTTGAAACTTGAGGGTTAAGAAACGATATTTTGTTGTGTTATAAAATTTTACATAACATGGTCAATGTTCCGATTAGTGATGTTCCAATTAATAATTTTTTTTCTACTGATCATAAATCTCGCGCATGTAATGATGGTTTAAAACTAATAGATAAATTTTCTAAAAACAAATTAACCAAAAACCTTTTTTTCTAATTTATTTTTTATTTTGTAGATCAACTTATGGAATTCATTGCCACCTGATTTTGTTGCTTACCGGCTATTACTCTAAATTTCGTCAAAAAGTGAAAAAAAAATTTTTCAAAACAAATTTTATTTGTAAAATGTGTTTTTAATATTTGCTTTTCAATACATGCTTTAATAACAGTTTTGGATTAATAATCGTATTATTACTATTTCTAATATGTGTCAATTTTATACATTTTTGAGTAATATCTTTTGCAAGTCTATTAACATAAAATTATAACAGTGAACACAATCCTAATTAGTTTTTGCCTTTGTTTGTAATCAGAATGGTTTTTGTATTATCATAAGCTTTGTACATTGTTCTTCTTATCTTATATATTTGCCTTTTATTTTTCTTCCGGTTGTTTATTGTTTTAATATTTTAGTTGTACTGTAAGTGTTTTACCCCTACGTAAGCTTTGAGACAAATAAATATTTATTTATTATTATTATTATATTATTATTTTACTAATCTCCACTCACAAGAGTACAAAAATCCATAAATTACTATACCAAACATATATAATATGCCAAAAAATGCTTAACTCTCATAAAAAAAGTAAGTCAAAGTAGGTCATTATAATAAGCCTCTCCATTTAAATGGCACCCTCCATTATAATGGCATAGTACTCATTTTAATTCGGCAAGCTAAAATCGAGTGGAAACCATTATAATAGTCATTTACTGATTTATTTTCACTTCATATATAGTTTTTGCAAATGTAACTTACAATTTAACGGTAATTTATTATATTGTAATAATTTAATACGTTTAGCTAATTTGGGGTAGATGTTGATCTTACATATAATTTAAGTTTCCCAAAAATACCAGTGAAACACACATATGATTCATTTTATCTTTTTATTTATAATTTACACGCAATTTAGCTTATTCCACTTTAAACTTAATGATGCCAGAATTACTGATTCCAGACGCCTGCTTTTTTCTTTCTAGCCGTTCTAACATTGTTCATTTGGATTAATGTATTTTTTATATTTTTTTATATAAATAAAATATACTTATCGTCTAAGAACACAAAACAGGACAACAAGAAACAACACAAACCTCCAACATCTTTGACATGGTACATCCAGCAGGATCATGCTCAAGGAAAAAAATGTGAAAGCATAAACCATAATTCCAAAATTTCTGAATTGGAACACGCTAATCAATTGTCTGGTTATACACGTTGTGTATCATCATGTTTTGTGCTGCGTGTGGCTGTTTCTACTGAACATCTGCGTGCCTTTTTTACAGAGTTTTTGCTTAACATAAAACAAAAACGGTGTATGACGTTTTTTTCCAGCATAGGGTGGCAATATTAAGTTGAAATTAAGGTAACAATATAAGAAGCCTAAGCAGGGCCTATTCAAGAACATATATTTTAATTGTATCCAGATAAATAAACTTCTTTGTGGAACAAGTTTTCTCTTTTATTTGTAACTGTGCCACCGTTTTTTCTATTAGGAAGTAAATTTATGAAAAATGGGGAACAAACTGTGATTCTGCAAACCACGCAAACTTCGACTTAAAACTAAAAAAATGCAGCCTCATTTTATTGTCAAAGCCAAGCGGAAGCTATAAACTTTAATTGCTCATTTCCTCAAGACACCTGCATCTGCGACACCCTAGAAGAAAAAGTAATGTTTTCTTGGGACGAGACTAGTCTTGAATCCTTTTTCGAAAATCCGGAACACATATTACCTAAGCAAATAGATGGGATTACCATATCTGGAACTGGTAAGACACTTAGCGCAACCTACAGAAAGATTTTGTCATTACAGCTTAGTGTACATATAAACAAATTCAAAAAACCAAATCACAAGTTTTGTTTCTTCAAAGTCAATGACTGGAGAAAACAAGAGTTTTTTTACCGGATTTAGGGATTTTAGTTTTCTAAAAGCGTTGCTACCTAGTGGCCTGCTAAGCAAAATTTTAATCTTTATATTTATAATTATTATATTGTGTATTGCTTTACCATTAACTCCATTAATTATCAATGGTATCATACATATTATAAAACATGTTTTAATTAGATTGAGTGCACTACTTAGACAAAGTCAACCAAAACACCACAATTATAAACAAGTTTAATAAACCTAAAACTGTTTCTCTAAATATTCTACACATTGTATCATTTTACAACTAACATTTGGCTAAGCAAGTAAAACTTGTTGCTTGCAAGTGTAGCAAAGTCGATTTACAATTTAATGGTAATTTATTATATTGTTATGATTTAATACATTTAGCTAATTTTGCATATTTGTTTATCTTACATGTAACTTCAGTTTTCTGAATATACCAGAGAAACACACATATGATTCATTTTTCCTTCTTATTAATTATTTCACGCAATTCAGATTATTCCACTTTAAGCTTTAAGATGCAAGAATTAGAGATCCCGGTTTTGCTTTTTAGCGGTCGTAACTTTGTTCGTTTGCATTAAAGTATTTATTATGTTGTTTTATATAAATAAATTATATTTATCGTCTAAGAACACAAAATACGACAACAAGAAACGACACAGATCTTTAACGTCTTCGTCATACTCACAAGTGTAAAATTGTCCAAGCCGGGCCAGTTTTCTCGTGGTGGTTTATTACTGTCCTACATGGTCGAATTAAATCAATAAATGGCTATTATAAGGGTTTCCTCTCTATTTTAATTCGCTGAATTAAAGTGACTACTATGCCATTATAATAGAGGGTGACATTTAAATGGATTGTCCTATTTTTCTGTACTTTTTTATATAGGAGTTTTTTATATAGCAAATTTTTTGTATATTATATAGTTTTGACTATACTACGTTAGTCTATATGCCACGTTTCGAAAATAATTCCAAAAAATTTTAAAGTTACATACATGTTTTTGAAAGACAAATAATAAAAAAATCCTTAAAAAAATTTAATAAAAAATAAGAAATACTCTAAATGCATTATGCAATTATTCTTTAGTTAACAAAAACAGTCATAACACTTGCGCAATATTGAGGTAATTTTAATAACTAAACTATTTATTTTTTTTTTGTTATAATCTTAGCTGGTTTTAGCCACTAGCATTAAAAAAACGGAAATTTTTTTTATGAAATATATAACGCTTAAAAGCAAATTTGATTTAAAAAAACGAATTATGGTAATTTTGCAATATTTTTAGCAAACTTTAACATAAAGCTTTGGGTTGCTAACCAGGCTGAGTCGATTTCAAAATTATTAAGCAAAAAAAAATTGTTTAATAAATGTTTACAGACCCTTCAAAATTTATTATTATCAGTTATTAGATTTAACTGAACTTTATGTAACTAATACAACAAATACATTAAAAGCAAAAACTAATACAAAAATTTATAAAATATATTTATAAAATATATTACAATTTTTTACGTTTCATGGTTTACATTTTGGTTTTTAGATTTTTATGACAAAAAATGATAATCGTGTTTCATTAAAAGCTCTTAAGATGATAACAGTTTTAACGTTTGTTTTAATCCTTGCAATAAAACAAGAAAGGTTTATACTTATCAGGAGGGAGGCAATCTAGAGTAATATACTAAATATGTGCCAGCCCAAAAGTTTGACGCGCTGTGCAATGTTAAGATTCTAATGTTAAAAACTGTGCAATGTTAAGATTCTAATATTCACAATGACTGCAAAAGTCTCAAAAAAATTAATAAATAACCTGTTTTGAAAAATATTTTCGATTTAACCCTTACACACCTACATGTACAATGCGTAGGTCAAATTTTTTAACTGTTGGAAATTGGTGCTGTGTGGTACAACCAATCATTCTGACAGACTTTGAATGCTATATACTAATAGCCAAGGGTCTAATAAACACACATATAAATATTTATTTCGATTCCATGACATTGCATCAAGCACTACCGTGGCAAAGTAGCCCTTTGTGCCAATCCGTTAAAAACCCAAAATCAGATTAGGGTTTCATTTCGAAGCCACTGACAGCGCTGCTTACATGGAATACACATGTGTTTGGTATCATACAAATATTCATTCTTACACAGTTTTGTTTTTTCACATTAAGTGGTTAATGAAGGCCCAATGTAAACCAACAAAATTACATGCAATTTTTTTTTATTTTCAGCACCAAAGTAATAGTAATCATAGAAAAGCTTAAAAAATCATAACATTGGTCTTTGATTACCTAAAGAATTTAAATTGCATGGTTAAGCTCATGTCGGTATAAGACTAGCAAACTAATCTTTTTTGATTTCTCACCTTTTCGAAAAACAGGTTATTTATTTAATTTTTTTGAGACTTTTGCAGTCATTGTGAATATTAGAATCTTAACATTGCACAGTTTTTAACATTAGAATCTTAACATTGCACAGCGCGTCAAACTTTTGGGCTGGCACATATTTTTCATATATTCTCTAGATTGCCTCCCTCCTGATAAGTATAAACCTTTCTTGTTTTATTGCAAGGATTAAAACGAGAAGGTTTATACTTATCAGGAGGAGGCAATCTAGAGTAATATACTAAATATGTGCCAGCCCGAAAGTTTGACGCGCTGCTGGATGTAATTTAATGTTAAAAACTAGGGGTTCTAATCTGTCACAAATAGCTCCAAAAGTCTCAAAAAAATTAATAAATAACCTGTTTGAAAAAGGGTGTATGTTGAAAAAACTAATGTTTTTTGCTAAAACTCTTAAACGACCCCACATGATAAATTAACCATGCAATTTAAATTCTTTAGGTAATCAAAGACCAATGTTATGATTTTTTAAGCTTTTCTATGATTACTATTACTTTGGTGCTGAAAATAAAAAAAAATTGCATGTAATTTTGTTGGTTTACATTGGGCCTTTCATTAACACTTAATGTGAAAAAACAAAACTTATCTAAGAATGAATATTTGTATGATACCAAACACATGTGTATGCCATGTAAGCAGGCGCTGCTCAGTGGCTCGTAATGAAACCCTAATCTGATTTTGGGTTTTTAACGGAATTTGCACAAAGGGCTACTTTGTCACGGTAGTGCTTGATGCAATGTCATGGGAATCGAAATAAATATTTATATGTGTGTTTATTAGACCCTTGGCTATTTGGAATATAGCATTCAAAGATCTGTCAGAATGATTGGTTTTGTACCCACACAGCACCAATTTCCAACAGTTAAAAAATTTGACCTACGCATTGTACATGTAGGTGTGTAAGGGTTAAATCGAAATATTTTTCAAAACAGGGTATTTTGTAATTTTTTTGAGACTTTTGCAGTCATTGTGAATATTTGCAGTCTTAACATTGCACAGTTTTTAACATTAGAATCTTAACATTGCACAGCGCGTCAAATTTTTGGGCTGGCACATATTTAGTACAGTACTCTAGACTGCCTCCCTCCTGATAACTATAAACCTTTCTTGTTTTATTGCAAGGATTAAAACAAACGTTAAAACTGTTATCATCTTAAGAGCTTTTAATGAAACACGATTATCATTTTTTGTCATAAAAAATCCTAAAAACCAAAATGTAAACCATGAAACGTAAAAAATTGTAATATATTTTATAAAATATATTTTATAAACTGTTGTATTAGTTTTTGCTTTTAATGTATTTGTTGTATTAGTTACATAAAGTTCAGTTAAATCTAATAACTGATAATAATAAATTTTGAAGGGTCTGTAAACATTTATTAAACAATTTTTTTTTGCTTAATAATTTCCAAATCGACTCTAGCCTGGTTAGCAACCCAAAGCTTTATGTTAAAGTTTGCTAAAAATATTGCAAAATTACCATAATTCGTTTTTTTAAATCAAATTTGCTTTTTAAGCGTTATATATTTCATAAAAAAAAATTCCGTTTTTTTAATGCTAGTGGCTAAAACCAGCTAAGATTATAACAAAAAAAAAAATAGTTTAGTTATTAAAAATTACCTCAATATTGCGCAAGTGTTATGACTGTTTTTGTTAACTAAAGAATAATTGCATAATGCATTTAGTATTTCTTATTTTTTATTAAATTTTTTTTGGATTTTTTTATTATTTGTCTTTCAAAAACATGTATGTAATTTTAAAATTTTTCGGAAAATTATTTTCGAAACGTGGCATATAGACTAACGTAGTATAGTCAAAACTATATAATATACAAAAATTTTTGCTATATAAAAAACTTACTATGTAAAAAAGTACAGGAAAAAAATGAACAATCCATTTAAATGTCACCCTCTATTATAATGAGCATAGTAGTCACTTTAATTCAGCGAATTAAAATGCGAGGAAACCTATGATAGCCATTTATTAGTTTTAATTCGACCATGCTAGGACGCAGATAAACCACCACGAGAAAACTGGCCCCGCTTGGATAACAAACATTAAAGATCTGTCATGCTTGTTGTCCCATTATTTTGTGTTACTAAACGATAAATATAATTTATTTATATAAAACAACATAATAAATACTTTTAATGCAAACGAACGAAGTTACGACCGCTAAAAGCGGAAATTCGGGAATCTCTGGGTCTTGCATCTTAAAGCTTAGAGAAGTGGAATAAACGGAATTACGTGAAATAATTAATAAGAAGGAAAAATGAATCATATGTGTG
>JASAMX010031035.1:0-20331 GCA_030248175.1 Microlaimidae sp. YZB2_3 | reverse complement strand
AAGGTCCCATGGTCTATTGGCTCGAAACGGTAGGTTTTAGACTGCAAGGTCTGGAGTTCAATTCCCAAAGATGTCTCTTTTTATGGTTTTGTACCGGGAATTTAAACTTATCACAGTTTCATTTAAACTTATTAAAATTGAATTTATTAAAAACATTCATTTCTTTTTAGATGTTTTTTTAAAAAAATCTATGCATTGATTATTGATTGATATTAATAAAATAAGAAAGAAAATAGATATGCTGTTGAGGTGACGTGCAAAATCCCCATAAAAGTAGTGTAAAATCCCCATGGCAAAATTCCCCATATCGTAGTGCAAATTTCCCATAACAATCAGAAATGCGTTTGCAAACTAAAATGTGCTAAAAAAACTAAGTTTTTATCCTAAAAACATTAAAAATGTTTTCGTTTTTTCCTAAACCTAAGCAAAGCCCTAAAATCAAGCTAAATTTTATCATGATAAAATTTTGTTGTATTTTCCAAGTGTCAAAATTAAAAGGAAATATTGCAAACGCATTATTTTTAGATCAATTTACACCACCTTATGGGGATTTTGTAACGTTTATGGGGATTTTGGCCTATGGGGAATTTGTCCATGGAGTTTTTATACGGACCCGCTGTTGAATGATGTAGATACTAAATTTTTGATGTAGATATTTAGCTATTGGCAGAAAAAAATTAAAACCAAAGTGCTGTAATATAAAAAGCTTTTTGGATTCTATGTTTAATTGCTTTTGATATAATAATATGGTTGATTTTTTAATTAAAAATCCTCCAAGAATTATTTTTTTGCATTATTGTTGTGGATTTTATACGTAAATAATCTTCCGGAAAATAATTTTTCTAAAAAAAACACCAAGTAAGTATTATGCAGGTATATTCTATCTACCACAAAAAGCTAAATATAAATTATACGTCCCGGTACAAAAAATGAAAAGAGATTTTTTGTTGAGATTTGAACTCCAGATTATGCAGTCTAACGCTGACCGCCTCAAGCCACTAGACCATAGGACCTTCTGCTGACTCTCGAATAAAATCCTACTTATATATTCGGTTATCGGTTATGATCGTAATTTTACTTTTTATGTTTGCATTTTTACGAAATTAAACATGAATAACTACATTATTACAAATCAAATCAATAACTACATTATTACAAATCAAATCAACTTTATATTTTGCCTTTAGTGTTTAAAAGTTATTTTACATTGGAAAATTAATGGAAGTTTTCATTTAAATATTATCTTAATTTCAACTTTCGGCCTAATGTGTATCGGAATTTTACTGTGTAAAACGCCTTATGTCGAAATAGTCTATTAAAAGCATCCATTTTCCCTAACTAAAGGAGGAGTAAATTCCTTATGTTTGATTTTGCTATTAATAAACTTATAAAAAAAATTAATGTTTCCTGATTTCAAAATGCTAAAAATAATAATAAATAATATTCCTCTGCTCTATTAATATTTTTAACTATTCTTTATATTAATTTGACAATTTTTTATATTCTTCTTTGTCACCCTTTTATATTCACTCAATTCTTTTGGTTTTTTAGTTTGAATCCTTTTGATAATTATAGAAAAATTTATAATTATAAAATAAATAATATAATCATAAATTTATAATTATAGAAATTATAAAATTTATTTCCTACGAGCGGTTGGAATCTTTTTATATAGATAGATGGTTTAAATTTCCTTCAACCAATACGGTTTCAAAAAATTTGTCAACACTTTAACTATAGTACTAACAGACAAAAAATGATTACTCCAATTTATTAATGATATATACAAATAGAGCATTTTGTACTCTCCATTTTTTAAATCAGGTAGCCATAAAAATTTATTATTATTTCAGCTTTGAAAATTTAAGCGTTAAATAAAAACTAAATGGTATAATGATCTGATGTTAAAAAACTGTGTAGAATTGACACCTTATTAAAAACTTCAGGATCATTCGAAAAAATTAAATTCAGATAATTCATTTTTTCTGGTAGGTTCTTTTAAGAAAATGGTCATTTTGGCTAATTGAATTAATTTGTAAACTGCGCCAGTCTGGCAAGTTGAAATTGCCAGCAAAAATTAGACAGCAAAATTAGAGTGGGCTGGGTCCACCTTTCCTATGACAAAAAAGGACCTTTCCGATGATAAAAACAGACCCACTCCACTTTTCCGATGATCAAAATGGATCTTTCCGATGATAAAAACGGACCCAGTCCACTTTGCGATGATCAAAACCGACTGCGACCGTTTTTTACGCAGACCGGTCTGCGTAAAAAACTGACCCAGTCTAAAATAGAATATTTTATGAATAGCACAGTAGGAATAGATTACAATACAAAAAAACATACAACAAAAGATTAATATGGAAATGTTATACCATCAAGTAACTGAAATTGGCGCTAAATTTTAGATATTATACCTATTGTTTAAGCAGGTTTATATATCAATAATATATATATATAAGGGTTTTGTAGATATAAATAATGAAATATAAATGTCAAGTAAAAGAAATCAAATCCTAAATCTGTTACTTTTATTAGTTTAAATAAAAACAAAAGTAACTTTTTACAACACGACTCTATACCACACCTTTAAATAATCTTAAACTTGTGTATTTAAAAGGCAAAACTTTAAAATTTTGGAGTTCTGAAGTATAATATAGGAAGAGATTGACATGATCAGAAGAACGAAATTCATATTCCCTAAAAATATAGCATTTTAGTGCAAAAAACCTAGCTTAAATTATTGATTACAAAAAAGTTTTGGACAACAAAACTTTAAAATATGAAAGTCTTAAAAAAGTTAAGTTATATGAAGATCGCTGCAATGACTTCCTTTGTTGAATCAAACAATTAAAAAAAAACAATTTATATAAAAACAATTTATAAGAATAAATTGTATTATGTAGATTAAAATACAATCTACATATTTGATTGCGCAAACAGTTTTACTTTAGATTTCTAAATGTGTCGAACCGCCGTTTTCAGACAGATACAAAAATTCATCTGATGATGGTAATAGTTACAATAATAGTTGACTGATAAGTAGAATAGTTACTTAATTTATGTTATTTTTAAAAACTTTGTGTTTTTGTTATTAAAGCTTGTTGTTATACTGTATTTAGTTATAGTTTTTATTAACTTACGTTATTGTTATATTTAGTTATAATTTTTATTAACTTACGTTAGAATTTTAAAAACATTTTGTGAAATTTCTTGTATTTTTTTGTCTTCAGGCGATAAGTCCAGTATTTCCTCAGGCTCCTCCATACTGATTGAAATTTTCGCTACTTCTGCTGCTGCCGTAACACACTAAAAGGTTTTTAAGAATAAGCTTTAAATTTTAAAATGTATAATATACCTAATGAAAAAATTCCCTACGAATTTATGAATGTTTTGAAAGTTAGCCAAAAATCAAAGCAGGTAGTTAAGTAGGTAGTTAACTACTTTTAAAATTATAAGTAGGTAGTTAAGTAGTTAAATAAAATTACAAGTAGTTAAGTAAGTAGCTAAATAGGTAATTTTTTAACTAAATATATACTTATTATTAAAATCTTAGTAGAATTAAATATTCGAATTCTTAAGGTAAAAAATACTTTGTCACATTTAATAATTAACTATGTCAATATTTTATTGGTTTTTTCCAAGTTATTTATGTTTAAAAATACTTTTAAAACTGCTAGATAGTTGATATATAGTTTAAATTCAAGAAGTTTTTTACAAGAAAAAAAATAATTTATTGTAAAGTTAACTTAAAAACTTAAATTTAAAAACCTATTTGGGGTGGAATTAAAAAAAGACGTTATATTAACATTGTTTGTCTCATTTATATCAACTTGTTAATCAAGAACAACAAGCGGGAAAGTGCAAATTTTGTTTATATGTGTGGTGCAAAGTCGAGCTGTTTACATTCGATTTTGATGATTTTTTGTGAAAACCTTACCCCTGCCCCATTAGCCTACGAAAATTTCTTTAACAAAATCTCTCCAGTGGTTCAGAAATTTTGAACTCCCCCCCCCTCCCCAAAAAATGGCGTTTTTTGACAATTCTGTACGTAAAAGCTTGCTCAATAGGTATAATGATTTAAGTTACAAATTATAAATTCAAAAAAAGCGTCTACTTTCTATTTTAATTTGATCCTTGATCGTTAAGATTGGTGCAGTATTTGTTGAGATATTGCGTTTTCCGTACAAAACACCCGCGATTTTTTTGCTACAAATACAAAGTGACAGCAAAAATGGCAAACTTCATCAAATTACTGCCATCGTGTGTTTTTTTAGCAAAATTAGTCACGGGTTTTTGTACCAAAAACAAAAATATTAACTTTCGACACACAAACTGATTACTTTCAATGAACATCATTTTTTTAAAAAGGCTCTGGTAAATTAACTAAAAGTTTTGAAAAACCTACTTTCTAAATCTCATTGCTGATTTGTTAAAAATAACTTTTTGTTGTTTCAAAAATCTATTTTGAATTTTAGCACAACCTAAATACTTTTTGCTTTTCGTGTTCGAAAATATGTTTTCAAAAAACAAGTAAGTATTAGTTGGATAACCAAAAAAAATTTACTAACTTTTCATTGTCAGATTATTGATTTTAAGCGTTAAGTAAGAGTTTGTTTGCTATGCATTAAGTTTTTGTTTATAATATGCGAATTATTAGCTAAAAAATAAAGAAAGTCGTTTGAACTGTTGAATTACTGGTCTGTATATAGAAAGTTTTTACTAATTTTTCAACAAAATCTTTAAAATTTTTAAAATTTTATGTTATAGAAACATTTATAGTATTTTTTTTAGTTTCAACCACTAAACAATATTTTTGAAGCAAGTTTATGAAAGTGACAGAAACCGCAATAAAATACACACACCAAAAGTAAAATTGTCGTAGCTGCGGTTTTCGTCCCTTTGCACCCCAAGAATACCTTAAAATTGGTTATTGTTGTCAAAATCAAACATACCTGTGCACGGTTTGCCGATGCGGATGCCACCCGCCGTTTATTATTGTTGTTATTGTTGTTGTCGCCCTCCCTCCCCCCGTGCTCAAAAACAAAAAAACTGAGCTTTATTTGCGATTTTTTACCTTTTTCCTCATTTTTTTTATCTCGAAAAGGTTTTAACCTTTTAACGAAATTTAATTTATTTTAGCCTATTTTTTAGCTTAATTTTGCCTTTGAGAACCAATTTTAACATGAATTTTAACATTAAACCTTTTACAGACTGCAAAACAAAGTATAGAATAATATTTGTTTACAATTTTAAAAGCTGATTGTTTTGCTTAATGCCTGATTAGAAAATGCGTTTGCAAAATATATTTAATCTTGTACATAAAAAAGACATGTATGAAAAAAACGGAAGTTCTGAAAAGTAGGAATTTATTCATTTTCCCGTAAATTGAAGATCACCGAACTGTTTTTATAAGAAAATATTTATATAAAGTCATCAGAAACAGCAAACTAACATAATTTGTTTTGAATCATCAGCTAATATATTTTCTTAAAACGGCAGCATTTATCCACATTTTCGATGCCCGTGGGTGATAAAAAACTAAACTCTACGACACTGTAGAAACGACATAGCGGTCGCGACAGCCGCCGTGCAGAATAATTATAAAACATATAAAAAACAATAACGAAAATGCCCATTGTATTTTGAATTAATTTTATTACGCGGCCTAAAGCCTAACGTACAAAGTATAAAAAATATAGCTAGAGTGATATTGAATGTTTTAAATTTCGTTTTAATTTAAATGTAGCAAACTAAATCAGTTCATTTTCATCAACTAACATGACTCGGTTATTTACCTAAAATTTAAGGCAAATAATTGCCTGTGCTAGACATCCGGTTATCACGGACATAAGTACAGGTTTTGTATTGCATAAATTATCAAAAACAAGCAGCGTCAACGCATTGTATTAAAAATAAAATAATTTGCTCACGCTCCTAATAATCATACATTTCTGTTAACTTAAATTCTTTGTTTTACTTTAGCAATCTTTTATTTTACACATCAATTGTCATATTAACATTAAAACATTAATAATATAAGTAAATTTAAAGCAAAAATTTAAGCTACGTTCTGCGATGATAAAAGGTTTGCTTCTTTATGTTCCTGTCGTTTGACAAAATAAATAAAAATAAAAAAAATAAAAGGTAGCAAAATTTGTATGCTTTATGACATAATCTACGCTAAAAAAGCAAAAATTAGAATAATTTAATTCGTAAAAATATTTTATTTTTACTCTTTATTGGTGTTGTTCACTGTGTGACCAGCGAGAATTGAACTACATAAAATAAGTTTAATTTATATAGAGTAGCTGACTTCATTTCGGCCACCGTTTTATTATTTTTTTTACAAGTTTTTTTTTGTCTTTTCCAATCGACCCAAGATTCGGTCTAAAAACCAAAAGATAGCTATTTTTGTTTTCCAGTACAACATTTGAATTTTCTGTTACACTCAAAGATCAGTGGAGGTTTAAATTTTTTTATAATGGCCTAAATTGAGGTGCGTGCCGTTAACTTCGGCCACCTAGAAAAAACTGACTATAACTTTTGCTGAAACGAACAGTATATTTTTCTAAAGGTTGGAAATTATCCTTATTATTGTTCTTGCTACATATAACTTATTTTTTCCCGTTTGCAAACTTTTATAGTTATTAGCAAGACTTTAAATAATTATGTCAAAACCTTAAAAAAACAAAAAAACAGTGTTTTTTGTTGAATTTTTTTGGCGTCAAAAATATCAAAAATAGTCAAAAGCACAAAAATCTTCTTGATAAATACGGTAGTTTCATATTTAAATACAGCAAAAAACGGCATGTTTTTTCCCAAACTTCAAGGTGGCCGAAATTCACGGAATCTGAAATTGCAAAATTAGTTAAAAGCATTGCAAACTGCTTTAAAAAAAAAATATAAAAACATGAAAATTAACAATTTTGAGCTCTAAATAACAGTTTAAGGTTATATATTGCTTTGTTTTAAATTTGATGCAGAAAAACATGAAAATTAACAATTTTGAGCACTAAATAGTAGTTCAAGGTTATATATTGCTTCGTTTTAAATTTGTATGCAGAAATGTGCAAAAATCTCGCGTTAAGGTCTTTGTACTTTTGAACAACTCCAGAAAAAAAAATTTCAAAAATTTTGGGGGTTAGCCCCAAAGCCTCCGAAATTTAGGGTCAATTTTTTTTCGGCCACGTTTCTAACTTTTTAACATATGGGTCCTTACGTCTAAAAATTTTTGTGCAGATTGCCCATACTTTTCTGAGCTCAAAAATATATAATTTGTTAGGGTTAACCTACCTGTAAAAAAATTTTTAGGGGGTATATTATTGGTTGTAAAAATGATAACCATTGGGTGAATCGAGTTGAAATTTATATTTTTGAGAACAGCGTGTCGAAAGCTTTAATATGAGTACAAACAAGACGGTATTACAATAAATATATAAAAATGATCCCCTAAAAATTTTTGGGGGTACATTGTGGATTGTAAAAATAGTAACCAATGAGTGAATCGAGTTGAAATCTATATTTTTGAGATCAACGTGTCCAGAGCTTTAATATGAGTACAAACATGACGGTATTACAATAAATATATAAAATTGACCCCCTAAAAATTTTTGGGGGTACATTGTGTATTGTAAAAATGGTAATCATTAAGTGAATCGAGTTTAAAATAATTTTTTTGACATCAGCGCGTGATATGAGTTTGATATGAGCACAAACATGACGGTATTATAATAAAATCACCTCTTATGAATTTTAGGGGTTTCATTGATGGGTGCAAAATTATGTAACTACTGAACAAAATTTTAAAAAACTATATTTTTGAAATCATTCCGTCGAGAGCTTTCATTATAAGTATAAACACGTCACTTAAAATGAAAAAAAAAACTGGCAAATTTACCATTTTTTAAATTTGGGGTAATTGAGGGTATGTAAATAGGTAACCATAAACAATTTTTGCCTAAAATTAATATTTTTCAATTCAGCACGCATAGAGCTTTCAAAGAAATATAAACACGGCTTTTAAATAATAAAAAACAAAAAAATCACAACTTACTAATTTTGGGGGTACAAAAGGGTCTGGATTTTTGTTATCCGGCCATTTAGAGCAATTTTTTTTAAATTTTTTAAATCAGCACGCCGAGAGCTTTAAAATGATATATTATTCGCCTATGCAGAGGGGCTCTTAAAAAATTTTATTTTTAGGGGTCAGCCATTGCAGTGCCTTAGGGCTTCAAAAAATTTTTGCGACTATCACCAAAATGTAAAGCTGAAAATTCTGAAGCTGAAAATAAATGTTCCGGTTTAAACCTGTGGTTCAAACAGTTTTTGAGCATAATGCCAAAATATGCACTATCTGCCCCCATACAAAAATTTTTAGCGAAAATCGTAAACTTGACCCCATTTAACGTCTCGGGGTACCCGACCCAAGTAGGTTACCCCTAACAATGTATATATTTTTGTGCTCAGGAAAGTATGGGCAATCTGCACAAAATAGTAGTTTTCCACACTAGTGGAAGATAGCCCAAGAGCTAGTGCCATGTTCCCATCGACATAGTCACTTTCTAGGCTCTCCGTATGTGGCACGATATAGCCTAATTTTTTTTGGAGTGGGATTTTAGTCTTTATGGAGTACCCGTATTAGCCTTTTTTAGGCTTAAAACGCGGGTTAATGCGGTTTGCATGATAGTAGGTTTAATTGACACTGGGGTCTAAAGACTCTGTATGTAAATATTAAGGATGTAGGTCGGACGCACTGCGTTTAATATTTGGTAACTAAGATGACATCAAGAAGGTACATTAAAGTAGTAGTTTCCACGCCAGTGGAAGATAGCCCAAGAGCTAGTGCCATGTTCCCATCAACATAGTCACTTTCTAGCCTCTACGTATATAGCACGATAGGCTAATTTTTTTTTTGGAGTGGGATTTTCCTCTTTATGTAGTAACAATATAAGCCTTTTTTAGGCTTAAAAAGCGTGTTAATGCGGTTTGCATGATAGTAGGTTTCCATTGGCACTGGGGTCTAAAGACGCAGTATGTAAATATTAAGGGTGTAGGTGGGACGCACTGCGCTTAATATTCGGTAACTAAGATGAAATCAAGAAGGTACATAAACGTATGTAAAAATAGGTATATAAAATACCTTTAGGAGCACTTAATCTGTTTATTAACTGATATGTTAATGTGGATAATTTAACGTTGCAACGGCTTTATCGCGAAAAATTTAGATTTGCTTCATACACCCTGGTGAAAATCCATTGTTCTAATGGGAAGGAATCCCCTGCTCATCAAAGGACACCGCGCGCATAAAGGGACGCGGGCATTTATGACTAATAACGCGCCCGGGCCTTTCTAATAACGGGCCCGCGTGGCATTCTTTTAGCCATATTCACACCTTCATTTTGAAGCCCTGTTTTGCTGCTTCTCCTCCGAGAACCTATCCCATGAAGCAAGACATATATGACGTGATCACTAATACTATATGACATTTTAAAGCTAAAAAAATTCTGAGGTGTAGGAGGCAAAACTAAAAAAGACGCATAAAGCTAGAATGTTAATACTAACTCATAGGAGTTATATAGGCGACACGTGTTTTGGACGTAAAAACCTCATCAGACCAAATATTAACATTCCGTAAAGTGTTAATAAGAACGCTTGAAATTATTATTATGCCCAAAATTGTGCGGTGCTCCAAATGAATTAAGCTGCTTGGGTACGCTACGTGGCGTTCGTGTTGTCACAAGAGGTGTGTGTTAGATTTCACAGCCAATGAGGACATAGCTTCACCTGTCGCGGGATTTGTATGAAATACCCAACATGTGAGCTCTCTCTCTTTCTTGTTACCCTTGGTAACGATTTTAATAATGCCTTTTTTGGCGACGTTTTACTGAAGGGGAATGAGTGTGGGCCCGGCGGAAACATTGTTTTGGGGTAGAAAGTTTCTCTATGCGGAAAATAAGAGGAACACTCGCGTATGGGGCTAAGAGCTGATTTTGGGGAGTGGAAGGAGAATGTACGCAAAGGAGTGGGTGAGGAATGAATAAGGAAAAGGATTGTATCATGTGCACGAGGTCTTTTGACCTTGTGGGGCTAGCAGTTATGGGACTTAACTGCGTAGGGTACCCGATATGCCAGGGCTAAGAGTAGCCCAAGGCTGCAAGGTAATTAGTACCTTGGGAAATGGCAGCTTTAAAAGTAGGGAAGGCCACGGTTACCACTACAGGGATGGCACATGATACGGGGGAATAAATATGTGTCAATAATATGTAACTGTGTGGGATATTTGACCCATCCTGTCGGTCGTGCGTAATAATGTTTCTCCTTGGATTATTGAGTTTCAAGACTAAGTCCGTAAGATTTTTAAATTGATAATAATTTTTTTGGAGAAAATAAATATTCTTTTCCCAAAAAAGAAAAGAGTTTTGGGAAAAAAAGGCGGGCTGTTTCGCACTAAGAAAGACAGAGAAAGTGAACTTTTTTAGTTTTGCCTCCTATGAAGCAAATATAAATTTTTCGCGATAAAGCCGTTGCAACGTTAAATTATTCACATTAACATATCAGTTAATAAACAGATTAAGTGCTCCTAAAGGTATTTTATATACCTATTTTTACATACGTTTATGTACCTTCTTAATTTCATCTTAGTTACCGAATATTAAGCGCAGTGCGTCCCACCTACACCCTTAATATTTACATACTGCGTCTTTAGACCCCAGTGCCAATCGAAACCTACTATCATGCAAACCGGATTAACACGCTTTTTAAGCCTAAAAAAGGCTAATATGGTTACTACATAAAGAGGAAAATCCCACTCCAAAAAAAAATTAGCCTATATCGTGCTATATACGTAGAGGCTAGAAAGTGACTATGTCAATGTTAACATGGCACTAGCTCTTGGGCTATCTTCCACTAGTGTGGAAAACTACTAAACTACTAACTACTATTTTCAGACGTAAGGACCCATATGGTAAAAAGTTAGAAATTTGGCTGAAAAAATTGACCCTAAGTTTAGGGGTTTTGGGGCTAACCCCCAAAAATTTTTGAAAAAAAATTTTTTTAAGAGGTAGCCGAAAACACAAGGACCTTAACGCGTAATATTTGCATATCGATCGCGGCGCGTTCAAAAGTTATAAGAGCGCAAACAAAAATTTTTTGTCAAAATTTTTCCAGTATCGCTAAAAAAACAGAAAGTAATAGTCTTTTCACTGCAGAAATTTTCTTTGCACTGTAGTCTTGTTTTTATTAATTTAATTACTAAGTTTGTTTATTAAAAAAACTGTGCTGTATTCAGGATACGCTAAATCAAAAATTACAAATTAAATATTTTTAGTATGGTATTTTATTTTAATTTTAACGTGTATTTTATTGGTACCAGAATAATGAATGAGTTTTTTGAAAAGAATTATTACTGTTCAAAAAAATAAAATAATATTAACTTATATTCCTGGTGATGAAAAATTATTTAGATTTCTGACAAAGATGCAATAATCACCGGACTAACGCTCACAGCTGTAATAGCACTAAAAGGGTTTTCACTAAAATTCAGAATAGAATAGAATATTTATTGGATTGCACAGATTAAAAAATTAACAGTAATATAGCAACAATACTAAATTTAAGACCACAATAGGCAAATTACTGTTGTGTTATTATTTTTAGTAAAATAGTATAAAATACTACTACATAATTTAAAATAACTAGATATTTTAACACGCAAAAAAAAGTTAGGGTAACTGACTTAATTTCGGCCACGCCTTAATTTCGGCCACCAATTTAGGGTGTTAGAAACTTGGCTTATTTTTAAAACACAAAAGAACTAGCACAAAAGTAACTAGATTTATGTTGAATAAAGTGCTTTTGCAAAAGTTTTTTATTTTTGTTATTCTACATTATCAACATTTTATACAAAAAGTGAATTTTTTGTGATTTTCCCAATTTTTGCTTTGTGTTTAAACTGCAGCAAATATAAAACGAAGCAATATATAACCTTAAAATATCTTCTATTTAAGGCACAAAGTTGTTAATTTTGATGTTTTGATATTTTCTTGAAAATCATTTTGCAATGCGTTTAACTAACTGCGCATTTTAAGATTCCGTTAATTTCGGCCACCTGAAAATTTAGGTGAAAGAACCTGCCGTTTTATGCTGTTTTTAAATATCATTGTACTACCGTATTTATAAAGACTTTTTTTGCTCGTTTGACTTTATTTTGACGTTTTTAACCCAAAAATAAAAATTAAACAAAAAATACAAATTATTAAAACTTGTTTTTTTTCGCCTTATTAAAACGCCTTAACTTCGGCCACTTTAAAAAAAAAGTTTAAACCTTCACTGATTTTTAAGTGTTACAGAAATATTCGAATTTTGCACTGGAATAACAAATATAGCTATTGTTTGATTTTTAAGCCAAATTTTGGCTTGATTGAAAAAGCCAGAAAAAACTTTTTCAAAAGTATTAAGAGGAAGTGTCTCCAAAAATTTCATTGTTCTTTATTTTAAAACCCACAGTTGGGTTTTTTTAGAAGAAGGTCCGGGGCACCCTCGAATTTTAGGGGGAAGGAGTTGAAAGTTTTGAGATTTGGTTTGGGAGGAGGAAGATGGGATTATAGCCCATCCAACCGCTTCTGCCCACCTATGGATATAACCCGAAGTTTGGAATAGAGAGGCGTGTTGCTACATTCTGGAATATAAAAGATCGTAGAGCCCCCTGTTGTACAGCTTCCCGAATTTTCTCGGGGGGGGGGGCAGTTAACTGTATAGGTGGGAAATCTTCTGAATTACGGGGAAAACCCTAAAAAACATAAATAACGGATTAAGAGCTTGTGGGGAGAAGTGCGAAAACTTTGGTCAAAAATCTCATTTCGTAATGTTTTTAGTACTGAACTGAGATCCTTAATTTTTTTAGGAAGGAGGTTGTCTGTGATGCCATCAAGTTTTAAGAAGGGGGCGGGGAAGTTTTAGTCGTTTGGAGATTTTTTAGAGGAAGGGGGCAGTGTGGTTGGGATATATAAATGACCCAACCCCTTCCTGCCCACCGATGGGTATAAACCCAAATTTTAGGTAAAGGGAAGTTTAACATTTTTGAGATTTTAGAATGTATAACCCTCAACTCTCCCGATCCTCTATGCATTATTCATATTGTATTTTTTGATGCCTAAATAAACGAATTTTGTTGCCTTAGTGTTTAAGCAACATTTAAAATAAATGTTGAGAAAATTATACTCTGTTTAACGTAGTGTTGTTATATTGTAGTATTCACAATGATTTTGAGTTTAAACTTTGTTTTATTTTACAAATAATAATTTTAAAGCAAAATTTTAAATTTTAAAAGCCTGCTAGCTTTTTAAGCTGTTAGTTTTTTAAATAATTATGCAATATATTGTATTGAAGGATATAGCTAAATCGCTAATCGCTACATGTTATTTAACATAAAAAATCTGCTAAAAGTAATTAGGCTCATTATGTTCTGCGTTATGCTTTAAAAATATAATTATCCGACAATTATTCAGCAGTCTTATTCAGGCTTGGGGGATTCTGGGGGTTATACCCCTTAAAAACTTTTAAACTGCTGACACCCTCGACCCTCCCTAAATTTTAGAAATAGCCTGGTTACTCTCATTTTTTAAAAATTGGAGGGTCTTGTTTCAGTATCAAAAACGCTAAAATAGGGTATTTGAGGGACAACTCCCCACAAAAATTTTTTGTTTGGTATACTTATTGGGAAGAGGGTATAGCAGCCCACCTCCCCCCTCCAAAACAAAAATCCAGGAGGTTATACACCTCTGGTCTTAATACATCTTTTTTAAATTTTACTAACACTAAAAATATCAAAAACTTCAGGGTATTCTATACCGTTTTAGTTTTGAAATTGTATAAAAAAATTCTTGTTTTCAAAAAAAGAAAGGGGATGGGTGCCTGTCCAAATCTCCTAATAACTCATATTTCGAGTTCTTTTAAATAATAACTCAATTTAACTTCAAAACCACCTCAATATCTACCTCTGTGACCTAATTGTTCAGTTTTAAGATGCCAGTTCAGAAGTTCAGATTTTTAATTATTTTAAAAACGCTAATGTTCTTATTTTTGCTCGAAAATTAGGTATTATTTTGACTCGTTGTTCAGAATTATTTTGCTTATTTAAAATGAATCAAATATTTTTGATTAGCGCAGAATTTATTTTCAGTACGGTGCAGACTGATTGCATATAGTGTGCAAAACAGTCTGCCCATTATTTTTGCAAAAAATTTTGCGCTTTTCAAAAACACTCTGATTCGTTTTATATCCGCAGAATAAGTCTGTGCAATGAGTAAATTTTTTTATTTATTTTGCAGAATAAGGTTAAGAGAGCGTATGCATATATAGATAGCTAAAAAAATATGCATACAAATGCATATAAACTTATGCATATGTATGCATATAAATTTATGCATACGTATGCATAACATATGTGGCCGTATGCATATAAATATATGCATACGTTTACGTATGCTTTAGGTTTTATCCACACGTATTCCGTATAATTTGTGTTTTATTTCTTATTTTTCTTTTCTTTATTAATTAATTTTCATGTATTCTTGACAGTAGCAAGAATACATGAAAATTAATTAATAAAGAAAAGAAGAATGAGAAATGAAGAACAAATTATACGGGCTATGTGTGGATCCAACCTAAATGCATACGTATGCATATGTTTATATGCATACGTATGCATATGTTATGCATACGTATGCATATGTTATGCATACGTATGCATAAATTCATATGCATACGTATGCATATTTTTTTGGTTATATGCATACGGATGCAATTTTCCGGAAAGTATATGCATATGTATGCATTTTTTTGAAACTTTTATGCATACGTATGCATTTTTTTCTAACTTTTATGCATACGCATGCATAAAAGTAACAAAAAAATGCATACGTATGCATATACTTTCCGGAAAAATGCATACGTATGCATATAAGTTGCAAAATATGCATACGTATGCATATTTTTTTTAAAAACAAAAAAAAACTTTTTTTTTAATTTCCAAAATATGCATACGTATGCATATTTTGCAACTTATATGCATACGTATGCATTTTTCCGGAAAGTATATGCATACGTATGCATTTTTTTGTTACTTTTATGCATACGTATGCATAAAAGTTAGAAAAAAATGCATACGTATGCATAAAAGTTTCAAAAAAATGCATACGTATGCATATACTTTCCGGAAAAATGCATACGTATGCATATAACTAAAAAAAAAATGTGCATACATATGCATATGAATTTATGCATACGTATGCATAACATATGCATACGTATGCATATAAACATATGCATACGTATGCATTTAGGTTGGATCCACACATAGCCCGTATAATTTGTTCTTCATTTCTCATTCTTCTTTTCTTTATTAATTAATTTTCATGTATTCTTGACAGTACATCTTTTTTATAATTAAAAATGATGGTTTTATTTTATTAATATCTTTTCAATTCTATTTTTAAATTATTAATTATAAAATTTTAAAATAAAGAAAATTTAATTTTTATTTAGATGAAAGAAAAAACAAAAGAAACAAATTTTAAAATGTAAAGCGCTCACTTTTTTAAAATTTCCTGAGTGTGGATCAATCATGCTGTTTGGTCGGCTGACTTCTGCACAGTCATAAAATTTTCTCAGAATTTCCTGAATATATTTGTCATTGGTCGTTTTGCTTGGAATCATCTGAAGAACGTTTTCTTGAACAATGTTCAAAATTGCTGTGAGCTTATTTTTTCGGTTTTCTGCAGCTTTATCTTCTAAAGATCGATTGGTGATGGCCTATAAAATTAAAATTCTGACTGTATTATAAAAGACGTAATTGATTTTTATAATGAAGTTGTTGTCATTATTGAGATTATATGGTCATATTATGTCATTAGATTGTTAGTATTGTAATTTCAGGACACGGTAATTTAAACTTTGTTATATAAAAAAGATGAACTAATGAGGGTTTTATTTTTGAAAACCAAACAAACAAACTTTTTTTTAAAATTTTTAATCTGATCTATATATAAATAGACGTAATGTGTGTGGGTGTGTTTGTGTGTGTGTGTGTGTGTGTGTGTGTGTGTGTGTGTGTGTGTGTGTGTGTGTGTGTGTGTGTGTGTGTGTGTGTGTGTGTGTGTGTGTGTGTGTGTGTGTGTGTGTGTGTGTGTGTGTGTGTGTGTGTGTGTGTGTGTGTGTGTGTGTGTGTGTTTGTGTGTGTATGTGTGTGTGTGTGTTCCCTAACTCCTTTCAAATCACTCAACGGATTAAAGTAAATGAGGTATCATTGGAAAACTTAATCCTTGCATCTAGGTTTAATATTGTGTATATTTATAATATATATTGTATATCATGTATACCCTCCGTAGGTTCCCTCCCAGAATTTATGTGAGGCAAGGATTACAAACATATAAATTTTTGCAAACAAAATAAGAAAAAAAATCAATTATTATATTAAAATGACTGAACGGACGCCACCGCCTCATTTAAAGACCTCAACCATAGGTCAAGGCCTCAACCCACTTAGAGGTTTGGTGGGCGATTCAAATGTCGAACAGTCAGCAGGTAGGGAGGACATAAATTCTCGTGTTTTAGGCATTTCAGCTGACGCAGTAACTTTTGATGTGCCAAGTACATCAAGAGTTAACCCAGCGGGACCGCGGGAAATGCTAAGCAATACCGCTCTACAACCCACTGGTTTGAATAAGGGGGAGACTGGGTTATCCGAACGGTTGACCGACCCTCCTACCTCAGTTACTACAGATGCAAGACGCAGGACAAAGCTCTCCAAGACATCAATATCCGATGGGAAGGACAAGCAGCGCCAGCTAGCTAAAGCCAAGGAGTGCGAGGAACGGGCCAAGCGTCGTCAACTTTGACAGGATTCTTCAATTAGGAATGGTCGGTCCACTCAGATAACCGGTAAAAATGGGCAAACCAACTCGCCAGGAGACCTCGTGGGGATAAATATATTCGGTAACCAAGGGGATAATCTTAACCAAGAAGAAGAAGAAGGCGAGGTCTTCTCCGCGACTGGTGCGCCCCCGGAGCATGAAGGGTTGTCACAGACTGCTAAAATAGTTAAGGATCGTAAAAAAGTTCAAAAAGGTCAGTTTTTGACTACAGAATCCTCAGAGGATTCAGATAATTATGAACCTCCTTCCAGGCAGGTGGGGGAAGTGGGGAACTCCCAGTCCCGAGAGAATCCGCAACCAACCCCAAAGCTCGAAAACCTCAAACAACAAGTAGCAAAACTGGCACAAGTCATGGAAACAGCCATGAGCCTATTTTCGAGAAATGAGAAAAGGCTCCAAAAAGTTGAGCAAACGCAGCACGATGTTGCGGGGATGAATAGTGGTGCGCGGGGTTATCCGAGCGCCCCTATCTACCCCAATACATTGGCTGAAACTGTCCCAAAGTCTCAAACTGAACTTTTTTGCGAACACAAAATCAATATTTTTCTTGCGACCAAAATTCAGCTGTGCCACCTTTTTTGCAACAAAAGAAAACTTGGTATATGAAATACGATTTTGCCAAACTTTTCTCCCCCTCCGTCAAGAAATTCAACGGTGAAAAAACACCATAGCTTTTGGAGCTTGGTTGAAAGAATTCCAGTCCATAATGGAATCAGGAGGTGTAGCGTGGGAAGATCGAGTCTTCTATATAGGTCATGCCCTTGAAGGCCTAGCCAAACAGACTTACTATAATCTAGAAGCGTATATTCGAGATGACTATAGCCTAGTCCTTGAGCAGTTGCAGGAAACTTTTGAGGATTTGATGGGTACCGTAGCAGATCAACTGCATACCAGAGTGCAGGCAGAAAATGAAACAGTAGAACAATTTGCTGTTCAAATTTGTAAGCTTGTTAATGCAGCTTACCCAGCGGAAGCTTATACGCCTGTACAGCATGACGAAAATTGAATTTGGTACTTCTGGAATGGTTTAAAACTGGATATTAAACGTGAGTTAGGCATGGTTGATCGCCCAACTAAATAGGTACAAGCAGTTCGTAAAGCTAGTAAGGCCGAGGATTTAATCAAAGCAGACTTAAGTAAAAAACTCTTGTCGCATACTCCGCGCCAGCATCTTCTTCTCAGCGTGGTGGGGGAAGTGTCTCCTACCGCGGCGGGAGGAATGCTCGCGGGATATCCCGTCAAAGTGTTAGTAATGGAAATAACCTGCAAAATCAGAACGGACAAAGCCGTCCCATCGATAATTGACAGCCTACATCAAATAATCAGGTGGTTAGCAATCCTCCTGGAAACGTTTCCGACAGACTATGGACACAGGATGGACTCCCATCTGTGATTACTGTAACTGTATAGGTCATACAGGTCGTAATTGCTGGTTTAAACCCGGAAATAATAGGGGTAATTATAAAAGGGGTCAAACGTTTTTTAATCGGGGAACAAGTAATAATAACAATAGGTTTAATAACCGCCAATTTAATAACAATAATAATGGGTATAATGACGTTCGTCAACAAAATTTCCAAAATTCAAATAATTATCAACAACAAAATTATAACCCTCCACAAAATAATTACCAACCACAAAATTTTAATAGTGCTAATAGTGGCTATGCGCCTCATGTTTTACAGCCGAACATGAGAAACAGTAGCTACCAAAACGTGCAACCAGGTCCTTCAAACCAAGTAGCGGCAGCCACACCGCCTGGTCCGAGTGTCGCTGCAGCAACAGCGGGATCTAGAATTCCACCTGCGGTCAGATCAGTTGAACCAGTTTTTCTGCGGGAAGAGAACGATCGATACGGTTTTTCTCTCTTCCGTGGGGAAGCCCCAACCAACTCCGCCCAAAGAGGGAGTTCTATTAAAGCGCTAAATATTGATGGCCCCAGCTGCACGGTTGAACCAATCCAATTTTCTCGTCATCATTTAGATACAATTGCTACTAATCCGTATATTTTGAATCCTTGGGAAATGACCTCAACCGCTGGAAAAAGACGCAGAGGTAGACAAGAGGATAGTACATCTGAGAATGTCGTCAGTGGTGAGGAGCAAAATGCAGTAGTTGGGAGGACATCGGGTCAAAATATAAGCTCCCACCAAAACCCTAACCCAACCCACCCCACCCTTACGGCGCAGGCGGATGCGGTCCAACAAAACAATTTGCAGGATAGTTCGCTATCTATTACTCTGTCATCAGTACACATAACTGAGTCTCTAGACAATAATTTGTTAAATCCGGACGATCAAATTATGCTCTTAATGGGGTCCATAATATCCCGGGTTGAAACGGAAGTACATACTGTTCATACTTCCCCAAGCGATTCAACTCTAACTGCAAACACTGTTGAGTTGTTTGATGCTTGCTTACATCTCGACACTGAATCGAATGACCAGAACATAGAACTGGACATTAATTTCATGAATAATTTATCCGACGCTATTTTTCACGATAGTGGGCAATTTGTTGATGAACATTCCCGGAGCATGGACCAACCTGGTTCTTCGACCTGGGCTGAAGAGATGCCCCTGGCGAATGCTTCGTCTTCCAGCGATAGCATCTTAATCTGGGAAGATGAAGTCGTTGTCAACCCATCACTGCCCTATTCCCCCTCTCAAATAGAGGCCAATCCTTCTCAAGTCCTAACTGTAAAATCTCAAAGCGTCAATCACACCCCCCAGAACACCAATAATGAACCAGAATTTGACATATATGATCCTAATCGCAAACCAAAACGAGTTCCGCTTTCCACAGAAGAAATAAACATGGAGTATGGGCAACCCTTGCAGGAAATGGGTATAACCGTTCACGAACCACATCACCCCATAAGCACTAATTATTACGATCCAGCTTGGACATCTTCTGACAGTGAGCAAAGCCTTAAAAGCGGTTCATCGGCGGAACCTCATGAGTGTATATGTGGTGCCATCCACTGTATTTGTGCGCATCCCCCTCATAGAGTTTCACCCTCTCGTGAAGTCGACCGAAGCAAAGACGAATCGTCTACCGGAGCTAGTGATTTTGAACTCCCAGACACACATTCTATCACGCGTCGCACAGCATTTAAACGTCGTAAGCATAGATATAGGCGATATCCTTGGGAGCAGCATGAACGTGATCTTGTCACGTGGGCTTGGAACCGCGCTCGCGGTAACTCTTTAGCGCTTTGTCCTAGTAGTCCTCAACCGCTTCCTGAAGTGGAGGTTAACCAACCAAGTCGGCCACCTCTAAACGTTCATCAGCTACGCGCTTGTCGTAAACATGCCAAAGAAAGACGACGTTTAAGAAAATTGGGTCATTCTGAAGAAGTATTGAGGTTATTACCTCCTCTTCCACCAGCACCCAA
>JASAMX010031034.1:0-17326 GCA_030248175.1 Microlaimidae sp. YZB2_3 | reverse complement strand
CCCCTTTGGTTTTTTTAAAATTTTAAAAAAAAATTTTTTTTTCCAAATCACTCTGTAATGTATTAAAGCTATCTAAAATGCATTATTTAAAGTGATTTAGGTTCATAAAAGCTCTTATTTATAAAAAAGGAATTATTTATAATTCAAAACATTAGTGCAGTGAGTTTAAAAATATTGTATTTTTGTTTTGTGTGAAAAATATTCCGCATAAAAGCGGCAGTATCAAAGAGCGGGAAGTCACGATTCAACCACTTTTTTGGTATAAAAAAGCGGTTTTCTTAGGATTTTTTATTGTAAATGCTTTGGTTACTCACTTTAAAACCGTCTTCATGACCCAGGAAAGGTTTACCGCCCTTGCCTGCCTGTCTGTTCAGGCAAGCACTAAAAAACACCTACCACACCTACTACACCTACTACACCGACCGACCTAAGCAACCTAAGCAAAACCTCAAAATCAAACAAAACATTAAATTTAGCTTGATTTTAAGGTTTTGCTTAGGTTGCTTAGGGAAATTTTTAGAAACAAGAGGAGTTTCACCCCTCGGTTGATCGGTCGGTGTAGTAGGTGTGGTAGGTGTCTTTTAGTGCTTGCCTCTGTTCACCGTGATGTTCCGGTCCCAGTGGAAGAAATCGTAAAGGAATTCGCAACAAGCACAAAAAGAAGAGCAAATTTTGGATATTAATAACTGAAGCATTTACTATAAAAACTTAACTAAAATTAAATAAAGATTTTTTATTTTTAGAAAACGTTTGTTCTTTTTTATTAAAATAGTAATAAAATACCTAAAACTATTTTATTTTGTTGTATTTATTTAAAAAAACAACTGAAAATAAATAAAGATTCAGTACTTAAATTTAGGTTTCCTGATGCCTTTTAAAAGCTTAAAATTAAAAAATTTTCCACCCCGGGGGGCATTCTGCCCCTGGACCCCTTTGACAAGGGGCTCTGCCCGTTGACCCCGCTGGGCTCCCGCCCCCCAGACCCCCTCCTGTGGACCCCTATAAACCACCTTCCAAAAAACCCCCCCCCCTCAATTCAAATCCTGGCTACGGCCCTCAAACATAATTGAAACAATTTGAAGTATTTCGGTTGACTTTTAATCAATATTTAAGGCAATTTTCTTGCGTAACTAAGATTTTTCATATGTTAATTTTTTGGGTTACTTAGAAAAAGAAATCATTTTGCAATGCTTCCATTTAATACAAAAAAAGGCTAAAATTTTTCAAATATATATTTTCTTATTTGTAGTATTTCCAGTTTTAAATATATTACAAATAAATGCATTTAAATTGAGCAGAACTCTGTATCGTGGTGGGACCGCCGACCCAATTTTTGTTATGATAGGTAGGTCCATTGTCTGCGTTAATTTTTTTAAAAGAACTATAATGTAAATTTAAAAAAAATTCAGGAGAGGACAGGGGCATAGCCAGGATTTCTGAAAGGGGGGAGGGAGTTGCAATATACTTTCAAATTGGTCGGGAGGGGGGGAGAGGGTCAGGGAGCCTTGCTAGGGGGGGTCAGGCCGGACCGTACTCGAGCTTTAGGAGGGAGGGGGGCCCTGGATTTTTTTCTAAGGATGGTCCAAAATTTTGGCTCTAGGGGGGGTGGTGGACCCCTCTCTCCCCCCAAAAACACCTATGGTTGCACTCTAAAGCATTTATAAGCTCTAAAACAAGCTTATAAATGCTTTAAAACTGTGTAAAACTAAAATAAGACCTTATTATTGCAAATTATAAATTTTATTTTTGAATTCTTTTAATAATAATCAATGTGTTTATATATTCTTATAATTAGATTAGAAATCATAGTTTTTTTTTTAATAATTACGTAATAATAGAATAGTTATATTATTGTCTTGATTATAAAGTCAAGTATCACAAACTTTTTAATCCATAATCTTATATTTAATTAAAGATTATATACATACATGGGCGTAACCAGGAGGGGAGTCTAGACCATACATGGGCACGGGGGGGGGGTTGGGGGGGTTAACCCCCCTAAATTCTGAGAAGGGGGGTTTAACCCCACCCCCCACTTAGAAGTGGGGGGGAGAAAAGGTTAAAATCCCTCCCAATTTTGGAAAAAAGAAGAAAAAAATGTCTTTAAAATGACTTCTAACTGCCTCCAAACTTAAGTTTTGAGGTCAAAATGAATATTTTAAGCAATAAAAAGCTCAAAAATGCAATAAAAAGGGCTTTTTGACCTAAAATTAGCATTTTTTACCTATTTTTCCTTCAAAATCGAAAAACGATATGGGTAAAATGCACTCCAGAAAAAAAAAACGATATGGGTATTTTGCGTTTCTCGGATTTTCTAAGGAGGGTCCAAAATTTTGGCTCTAGGGGGGGTGGTGGTGGACCCCTCTCTCCCCCAAAAACACCTATGGTTGCACTCTAAAGCATTTATAAGCTCTAAAACAAGCTTATAAATGCTTTAAAACTGTGTAAAACTAAAATAAGACCTTATTATTGCAAATTTTTGAATTCTTTTAATAATAATCAATGTGTTTATATATTCTTATAATTAGATTAGAAATCATAGTTTTTTTTTAATAATTACGTAATAATAGAATAGTTATATTATTGTCTTTATTATAAAGTCAAGTATCACAAACTTTTTAATCCATAATCTTATATTTAATTAAAGATTATATACATACATGGGCGTAACCAGGAGGGGAGTCTAGACCATACATGGGCACGGGGGGGGGTTAACCCCCCCCCAAATTCTGAGAAGGGGGGTTTAACCCCCCCACTCAGAAGTGGGGGGGAGAAAAGGTTAACCCCCCTCCAATTTTGGAAAAATGAAGAAAAAAAATGTCTTTAAAATGACTTCTAACTGCCTCCAAATTTAAGTTTTGAGGTCAAAATGGATGTTTTAAGTAATAAAAAGCTCAAAAATGCAATAAAAAGGGCTTTTTGACCTAAAATTAGCGTTTTTTACCTATTTTTCCTTCAAAATCGAAAAACGATATGGGTAAAATGCACTCCAGAAAAAAAAACGATATGGGTATTTTGCGTTTCTCGGATTTTAACCCCCCTCCCCTAATTTGGGGTTTAACCCCCCCCCCCACTTCGGACCAACTTGCCCATGTATGGTCTAGACCCCTCTCTTAGGTCGGCAAATGGAAAAATTTGGGGTAGATCCCCCTTTGCAGTACCGTGCCCAGGATTTCATTTGGGGGGCGATCTGGGGGCACTACTAACCCTGAAGGGGGGTCTGGGGGGCGGCAGCCCCCCCCCAGATATGGGGGGCCTGGGGGGCGAGAGCCCCCCAGCGGGGTCAAGGGGCGGATCCCCTTGTCAGGGGGGTCCGGGGGGCAGAATGCCCCCGGGGGAGAAAATTTTTAATTCAAGGCGCTAAAATTCACTTGAAATTTTATTTCCAGATGATACTTGTTACAAAATTTAAGGTTTCTTATACCTACAGATTTAAAACATGTGTTTAAAACGTTAATTAAAGGATAATATAGAGTTTATAGTGGTTTTATTAAACTGTATACCTTAACTACTGAACGGGATAATCGATTTGTAATCGAAAAACTAAGATAAATTGTCAATGAACAATTAACAAAATTAATAAAAATTTTTTTAGCCCTTTTATAACCCTTAAAAATTTTTCTCCGGGAGGCGAATTTGGGGGGGTGTCTCCGACTATCCCAAATTTAGAGGGGTGTCAGCAAAATCCGAAATTTTGGGGGATATAACCCCCCCTGCCCACCTATGGTTGCACTCCATACAAATTTTTCGAAAGGGGGGTGGGTTTGTAGGGGTTGTAGTCCAAATTTTTAAAATACCGTAAAGACATTAAAAAAGGGTAAAAATTTGCAAAGTAATTCTTTTTGCTGTTATTTGCATTGTTTTTTTAAGTTAAACTTGAAAAATTTCGGGTTTGAAAAGGTATAACATTAAAAATCATGCGACAACACGAAAAAATTTTAAAAATTGTTTTTGAAATTCATTAGAAACATAACTTAAAAGTTGTAAAAAGGTATATAAATGTCGAGCGCTGAGCTCCTAACAGTAACACGACGGCTTCTAACAATAATGCGGTTAAATTCAACAAACTATACCAAATTTTCCTCAGTGAAGCGTTTCTTATATAATTCACTACAAGAACAAAACTCAACTAAATTAAACATAAAACAAACAGATAATTTTTCAAAATAAAAATCTATTTTATTTTAAAATATTTGATATAAACTCGATTTATATATTTATTTTACAATTTTTTTTTCGTAATCAGTATGTATTCAGCGCAAAAACGTGTGACCATAATTAGCTACAATTAAAATTTTTGCTTAGATTTACTTTGTGAATTTTTATTATATTCTAGTATTTAGCTGAAAGGTACGCTCAAATCAAACTAGTAGTAGACGTTTTTGGCCTTTAAAAATTCGTTCACACCTGTTCCCAGTCCCCACATCTCAGAAACAGCAAAAATAGACAGAAGCGTCTCCGTGCATATATGACGCTCAATGCACACGCACTAACATTCTTACGTAATAATACTGGTAATAAAGTAAACTTCTTGAAATATATTTTTTTAAATGGAATTTTACGGCTGATTGCTACATAAACTAAATTGTTTATAATTAATATCGCCAAAAACCGCGTTTTAAAAGAATCAATCAACAGCTAATAAAAACTATTTAGCTACAAGAATAATTGCTAAACTTGGTTTGCATTTGGTAGTTATTTAATAAATATTTAATTAGTTAGGTACCGTTTTCAGGCTTTTACTGGTCGGGAGAAATACATTGGATACTGTACGCTTACTAAATTGGTATTTGACAGTGAAAAATCCAAATACTGTTCGGAACTTCAGGGAGACTGCTCACATCTCAGTGATAAAAGTGATTTAAGGCCATGGTAAAAAGTTTCAGAAAAACAGAACTCTTATAATAATATTTATTTTATTATATGTATTATTGTGATAACTGTTTTTTATGTTGATTTTGAACAATATAGCATTAATATGGAAAATTATTTATTTGTGAAGCATTTTTAGTTGGTGGTTGTACTTGCCTATTACAATAGAAACTAAATAAGAACATATTACTAGTGATGGGCAGTTCCGGTTTCGGGTTCCGGATGTTCCGAGCAAAATTTGGAATCCTGGTTTCGGTTCCAGATTTTCGGAAAATCTCAATTCCTGTTCTGGTTCCCGTGGTTCCGCAGTGTAATGGGCAGTTTTCGGATATTCCGGAAACGGAATTCCGGTTCCAGTTTCTATTCCAGATATTTGGAAAATCTCAATTTCGGTTCTGGTTCGTTCCGGTGTTTCTTGGGTTCCGCCTATTACTAAATATTACACCTGATCACAAACGAGCGATTTTTTTTCACCTGGGGTGCTCAAGTACTTCTTCCACAAAAAATATAATAAATACAAAAAATTATGACACTAATTCCTAAGTTCCACCTAAATCCGCGCCAACGTAAATATCCCATACTTTCCATAACGGTCCTTTACGACGGTACCTGCTTTTAACAGAAATTTCGGTTTATTTGAATAAAGGTTAGGCGTTGTGACAATGATAATTATCGACTGTGACTGTCATATCACATCACTGACTACATATCACTGATATAGCATTATTTGCAGTACGTTCTCCCTTCTGACTATCATTGGCTTTTAGAGCATTTTTTATTACAGCCCGTTTACACATTATCAGTAAGAAAAATTGCAAAAATGCGTGTACTTATATTATTATTGCTTTGTTGTGTCTAATCCAAACTAAAAAAAACCAGGAGATTGCTCACGTTATTTATTCCAAACAAAATTTAATTATAAATTAAATCTTTTAGGAATTTTGATCGCAACTCAGACGCGTAAAGCAAATCGCGTTTCACGTTCTCAGTGTAAAGGGGCCTTTCCGTTTTCCGCGTTTTAAACACGTTTTTTGGACAAAATAACCCAGGTTTAATGGATCATATTATTTAAAGAATTGGCGTGGTAACAGATCATAATAAACGTTTTCTTCACTTTTTACATCGACCCGCTGAGATTGAGTGGCCAATTTTACGAATCGCGTTATTGTGTGGCCTTTAAAATACTTTGAAGTTTAAACTTTTAACGGTCAGTGAACTTTATGAAACCCAAAAAATAACCAGAAAAATCTTTGGGCTTTTAACCGATTTCAGGTAAGGTAACGTAAAATTTTTTTTACGTTTCTTTTGCTAAAAACGAATGTCAAAACTCAAAACTGAAATATCAAGAACGTATAATTTTTATTTTATATTTAAAAAAGTAATAATAAAAAAATACAAATATTTCAATACAAAGAGTGTTAAATTGATTGCAATTGTACTATATTTTTTTTTAAAATAAAAATAAAAATCAAATAAAAATCATTATAAAACCAAAATTCACAGCCTCAATGGTCACATAAACCCGTCAATATAAAGTACACCTAAAGTCACATAAAATTGAGCAGTTTTCCCACATAAAAACAAATAATATAGTTACATAGAATGACATCAAAATGATTTACGACTTTTAAATACCAAATACTAAAAAACTATCAAATTCTGGTAAAAATAGACAGCTTCTATATCTTAATATATTTTTTATACCGCAAGTTTAACCGCGATTTTCGGATAAAGAAAAAATTCGACAATAAAATATAAATTTTACAAATTAAATTGCCATAAATATGTTTATATTGTTTAAAATTCATTTTTTTAAACATTTTATTTTTTAAGACTTGGTGTCATTTTTCGTTTATTGAATGCATCGGTGTACCGTTTTAACACTCCATCGTTACACGTTACATAAATTCAATAAACTAAAAATGACACTAAGCCTTAAAAACAATGAACTTACTAGATCAACAAACTTTTAGGAAGGACTATCGGTTCAACCGCAAAATCAAAATTTGTCATAAAAAACAAAGTTTACGCAAAAACTAAAAAAATCCATAAAATTCGGTGTGCATGAAAAAGTTAGTATATTATCACAACTGTGGCACGCTGCGAAACCGCTGTGCAGAGAATGACAGATTTTATAGCGTACGGGTGTCATTAGTACTAAAGCTAAAGCTAAATTGCTTTAGTACTAAGGGTTTTTTGAGCTTAGTACTCAAGTTAAAGCACGGCTAAACTTAAATTAGCTGGCAAAAGCTCGGCAAAAGGTATGGGTCCCGCAAAACGTTAGCTTTTGCAGGAAAATAAAAAAATCACCAAAAAACGATTGACCAAAAAATAACCAAAAAACCAAAAATAAAGTGTTCACCAATCAAAAACATCAAAAACCAATCAAATTTAATGAGATTTATATGAATGAAATGGAGAGGTCATCTGGGCTACATACCTCTTCGTTTAACCTCAAAATTTTGGACCCCCTTCTTGACAAAAATCGAGTTTTCCTCAGAAAATTTTCAATTTTTTTAACCTGGCTCTCCAGAATCTAAAATCTGGCACTTCTAAAGTATTTTGATTTGAAAACCAGACACACCCTGACCCTCTTTTAGATTTCAAAATTTTCCATACCTCCTTCCCAGAATTCTGGATGCAATTTACCCCGGGTAACCGATCATCCCAACCTCTTCCTTCCTATTTAAGCTGCCGAAAAACATGCTTATAATATACTATATTTTTATTTTAAAAGTAACATGAAGTGAGTATTTTGAAGAATACTGCTAATTAAAGTGATTAAAACGAATTTTGGTTTCAAGGTGTTTATGAACATACATGGGGATTTACTTTTTTTGTGTTTCTAATTTTTGTTTAAGCATTAGAAAAGACTGATTTTTTTTCGTTTTTTGAACTATTTTTTTTATTTTCTGAATGCTTAATATTAAAATAATTTCATTTTTACTATTTCATATGGGCATTTCGTGAAGTTTATTATTCAGTAAGCGCTTTTTTTAATAAAAATGTTGGTTAAATTTGATTTGATTTAAATGTTTTGTTGCTTTAGATATTCATTTCAGAAAAACTATTCTTGATAGTTAAACACTTACTTACTTAATGGCTATTAAAATTTAAAACTGGAATACAGTTACAAAAGCAACTTTAAAACTATAAAATTAACCCTAAAAATAATATTTTTAAAATAAAAAAAAACTAAAACCTGAATGCAATAAACGTTAAAAACGTTTTTAATGATGAGTTTTTACTCTAAACTTAACAATGCAAAGCTAGGAATTACCTTAAAAAGGGATAATTTTTAAAATTTCGGAACGTTTCCATGTTTGTCACTTACTTACTGCAAAAGCTAAGGCTAAAGTGCTTTAGTACTAAGCCTTTTTTGAGCTTAGTACTAAAGCTAAGGCTAAACGATTTTTGGACCTTTAGTTTAGTACTAAAGCTAAAGCGCGGCTAAAACGAAATTTCCCGGCAAAGCACACCCGTATAAAAGCGTATGGAACAATTTACACAGCAAACTCTACCTTTACAGAATTTTGTCAATTAACACCAAAGTTGCAACAATATATATATATATATCTATATATATATATATATATATATATATATATATATATATATATATATATATATATATATATATATTTTGTATGTTTGAGGAATGGTTTTTTAAACAAATTTTTAGTAGTTTCTTATTCTCATAATATGTTAATTTTTTTGGGTTAACTATAAAAAACTTTTTACAGTGCTTAAATTTATTACAATCAACCGCCAAAATTCTTGAAATAATGTAATATTACTATTTTTTGCACTATAAATTAAAAAAATGAACGAAATTCATATAATTTGAGAATAATTTTGTTTTCACTGTGGGACCGCCAACCTAAATTTTGTTATGATTGGTAGGTTCATATCAGAGTAGCAGACCTGTGCACGGTCTGGAAATGCCCCCCCGTTTTATTTGAGGATTTGCCCCCCCCGTTTTATTGCCCCCCCTCCCGCCAAAAAATGAAAAAGTACCCTAAAATTATGACGCCATTTTTGACCTATGATGACGCCATCATCGCGAATTTTTTTCAGTTTTTAGCCTATTTCAATGTATTTTAAGCTATTTTAGACCTATTTTTACCTTATTTTCGCTTTTTTTGTTCCTTTTTTCCCTTTTCCCTTCTTTTTTTCCTCCTTTTTTTCTCTTTTTTTTCTTTCTCCCTTGCTTGCCCCCCCCGTTTTATTGCCCCCTCCGTTTCAAAAAAGTTGCCCCCCGTGCCCACCCTCCCATTTTGGAATTGCCCCCCGTTTTAACCCCGTGGGGGCAGTGCACAGGTCTGAGAGTAGTAAAAATAATGCGCAGGATGCTGGTAAAACATTTTAGTCAGCTTATGATGGCCAATAAACGATTGATGCAGTAAAAACTATGCGAATCAACATGGTACAATTGGCTCGTTGTTCCTGAGATATTGGCAAATAAAATATTTTAGCACATAATATTTTTGTATTTAATAATATTAATTAATGCGCCAAAGAAGTTGAAGATTAATTATATTACAAATGAGCAGCAGTTCTAAAACGACCCTCTATGCCGAAAGCGTTTCTGATGGCAAATCCTCGGCGTAGATCTGTTCGTCTTCTCAATCTCGCCGCGTAGTACTCCAGTGCGTTAAAACAGAGTGCTCTAATTTAGGTTACTGTTGTTGCATTGCCTGAATCTTATCTTCCCTAGGCAGGTTATTCAAACTGCACGCACTAAGGCAAATCAGTAGGGAGCGAAAACAATTTCAACTAGTTGAAGACCTTTTCCCCGACATTAATAACAATTCTAGCAACCTTCTCGCTATTCTCGCTAGATGTTCACTGTGGTCACCCATTCCAAGGTTTGTTTGTTTTTATAGAAATCCCAATCTCCCCATGTAAAATGAGAATTGCTGTTCATATCATTTTAATTTACACAATATTAGAACTCACTACTAATACGGGCCAGTGCAGCATGATATGACAAAGGACAACCTTGTTAAAGGATTTAAGGAAAGGGCCTGTTATAATTAATAAATAATATTATTGTTACTGAAAAGCATTTTTTAATTCGCCTGAGACTGATTTTTTTATTTAACGTAAGCAGCACGGTCCCAGTGGCTCAATGATCTAATTAAGGTTGTGAAGCAGAATTAGATAATATAATTTTTGTTATGATGCTTAACTCAAAACGACAAATCTGCGCAAAGAACAGTGGCTAAAAAGGAAAATTTAATTGGAAGCTACCCTCTGATCTAGAACAGCCAAAGTGGTGCAACAAAACAATATTTATAAACAGTTTAAAACTGACAATGTCGCAAGGTAACGTTTATCAGGAACTACATTAATGTTTCTTTGCGAAAAAAATAGAAATAAATAGCATTTAGTATAAAAAATGATCAGATGCAACTCTGTATAATTTTTTCTTGTAACAGCAAAATGTTCATCAATATGATGGAAAAAAATATGAATGGTTTAAATGTTTTTTTTTTACTCCTTTGTTTAAAATAAGTTACAGTTTATTTAAAACAAGATCACACTATTTTTAATTTTCCAAAAATTAATTTTGGTATTTTTTTCCTATAAATCTTAATTAAGAATTTTTAAAAATAAAAATGATTATTTCGGTGATTGCATTATTGATGAACATGGGCCAGGGGAATCCAGGGGGTCTGGACCGCCTCCCACTTTTTGAGTCGACAAAGGTAAAAATTCTGGACCACAGAAAGGCCATTTTTTAAAAAAATGTTTCTAATTCTGGTGCTTTGCTTCGTTTAACGCTCATTTATTCATTTCTGTTTTTTATATAGCACAACATCTGAAAAAAGTGCAATTATTTAGGTTTTATGATCTTTTTTAATTTTTGTGCGATTAACTTTATTTTGTAATAAATTTTAATGACAAATACTGAAAGTTATTGAAAAATTGAGTAGTTAATTGATAAAAACAATATTTTAAAAATTTAACTTGTGTCCGTGTCTAAATTTGTGGTACCAAATATTGTAATCTTGGTATGATCAAGCTGGACTTCTCACTAAAAGGCCAGTAAGATTGAAAATTTGAAGGTTTAAAATGGTAATTTTAGAAAATATTCCCACGCTTTTTTGATTTTCTCAAGGACATCTTGTTATTTGTTAAATAAATAATGTTTTGTTAAACAAAAATTTTAAGGAACCAAATTTTTCGGTAAAAAAATTTATGTAAAAAAATACTTATTTTTATTGAACTTAATGGAAAAATATAAAATATTTCGGCAAATTAATTGACTAAACACCCAAACCAAGCGCGGAAAATTTTTTTAAGCCCTTTTATAAAAATTTAAAATTTGGACCCCTTTCTGAAATCCTGGCTACACCCATGTTAATGGATTACATTTATATATACATTACAATTATAAATAAGTATAACGAATTATTAAATCCCTTTAGGCTCTCTATTTTACGCACTTTTGCCAAAACCACGCCTGCTGTCAAAATTAAACCAATTAAGAAACTGCTGACGGCCACAAAAACCACAAACATTGTTGTCGAATGAAGAATATGAGCGCGGTAAAAATAAAAGCGACCGTTTTTAAGTGGTTTTCGGCTGTTGCCATTATTTGATGTTGTTTCTTTAGCATCATCGCTCTCATCTTGGGCCAAACTAGGACTCGACCACTTTTTCAAACTTAAAAACCCATTTTTGTTCACCGCGATTACGCTCAGTTCCCTCAGATCTAAAACCAAATCGGCGCTTCGCGTCCAAAAAGAGGTTTCCGCCGTCTGAACGAGTTCAGTCCAGATCGAAGAATCACGTCCTTTCCAAAACAGAGCATAAATCGTCTAAACAACAACCCTGAGTAATAATACACTGTCAAAAAACGTATAAAGTATAATAGGTTCAAGTAGGTTATACATGCATGAAAAATTTGTTACTTTCCAAAGAGTTAAACAAACACAAATTTGTCATGTGCTGTTTTTTTTTCAATCTAACGCCATAAAACCTGCAGCAGTAACAATTTTTACAGCGTAACCGATTGGTTACCTAATAGGAAATAATATGAACTGTCTACGTTCTGCAATAAATTTTTAAGTGGGGTGATATCATAAAACTATTTTCGTTGACGTTAAAAAATACATTAAGATTTTTTTTGGGATACCCACCAAATTTAGGGGATAAGGTATATTCTCCCCTCCCCCCAAAAAAAATTCGAGAAGTTACCTAGTTATATGTGTAGTTCTCTTTTTACATGTAATTTTTGTTTAGCGGCAGGGTGCACAGTCAAACTTTTTGCCTTTGACTTGATGATTTTTGTAAAAACTTTAGCTCTGCCCCTAATAGTGTTTTTTTCATAATTCTGTACTTGAAAAATTGCTCAACGGGTACAAAAAATCACCAAATTTATGACAAAAAAGTTTGAGTGTGCACCGCACCTTTAAGTCAGGTTTTTAGTTCATCGATTTGTTTTTTATTGTTTAAATAAAAATAAAATATTTTTTTGATGCATAAAAAAAAATATTTTTTTATCGACAAAAATAACTTTTAATAAAATCACGGACGTAGCCAGACTTTCATTTTGGGGGGGGGGCGGATTTTAGTACAAAAAAAAATTTCGGGGGGGGGGCTCCGCCCCCCCCCCCCCCCATATTTTGGGGGGGGGGGGGCGGGGCGGAGCCCTCCCCCCCATAATTTTTGAAAACGTTAAAAAAGCAGGGATAAACGTAGATAAAGCTGTATAATACACTGTTTTTGGCCTAATAACCTATTATCTAATGTTTTTAGCGGTAAAAACATGTTTTCTTAGTTAAAAATTACATAAGCACACATTGACAGAGCCTGGATTTTACAAAAAAGGAATTTAGAGACGTTAGTTTCAGACCCCTTGGCTAAACCCACATTGTAAACCAAAGCACATGAGCAGCATCTCGGCTCCATGTTTTCTAGGGTACCTACCTATATGAAAAAAATCCGAGCCAATGCTATAGGCGGCAGGAAAATTTAGGAGGGGGGAGGTACATAAATCAACCAATATGATTGTTTGTTTTGCTTTCTGTGTAGTACTTATTACTTATAAAAATTATTGTACTAACTTTAAAATAACATTAGCATCAGGCAACATAAATAACGAGATATATATGTATACTATAGAAAGTGACCGCTGAGCGAAGCGAAGCGTAACAAATTTTTGGTTTTTGGGGGTCATTTGGGGTACTAAATTTTTTTTAAAGTTTGGCGCCGAGCTATTAGCGCGGCGCTAGAAAATTTTGAATTTTTAGCATATGAAAACCACCAAATTTTACTATCTGGCGACCATTTCGGGGGGGGGGGGGGCGCCCCCCCCGCCCAACCACTATCCTAATTTTTCCCCCGGTCCGACCCGTTTCGGGGGGGGGGGGCGCGGGGGCCCCCCCCCCCCCCCCCCTGGCTACGTCCCTGAATAAAATTGCAACGGCTTCATTTATAGATTCTTCGAAAATTGGGTAAAAAAAATACGTAATGGAAAAAATGTTTTTTAACTGAAAGTCTTCTATCTACTATAGTCAAATGATGACGCATTCAATTTTAATAATTTAATTAATAACTTAATAACAATAGCTGAGTTCACAAATAATATTACCTTAAACAATTTACCTGTGAAGGTACTTGTTTTCCATTTTGAAGTGGTGTCCACAAAACATGAATTTCTCCGCTAGTAAAATCTCGCAAAACACTCACGTCTTGGGCATTAACGGAAATTGAATTTTCTTCTGTTTCCAAATTTTCTTTAACCCGTTTTGAATGTTCGGTAACAATTATGTATAAATTACCCAGTTAAAAATTATTAGACCACATTCACCAAGCAAACTAGTATTTTTACAAAAAACAAGTGCACCAGCAAATTTAATAGAGATGTCGAAATCTTAAAAGCGAATATGGAATCAAAACTCAACGATTCAAATTCACCACCAATGATAAAAAAATATTTGAGTTTTAATGATATAAATTAACTTTTTCTAGCTTACCTTATGATTTTCGCTAGCTTACCTTATGATTTTCGCGTTGCAAATGCTTAAACCCTAAATATGATAAAAATTTCTCAAACATCAAAAACTTACTGATCGATAATCGATAATAATATAATCGATCTTTTAGAGTGTTATAAAACTATTAACTTTCATATCGTTTTAAGACCTCAAGAGTTTTCTATTTTAATAAATCCTACTGGAGGGCATAGGAATAAAAAAGTTCTAAATGAAACTCTGTCTGTATAACAAAATTCAACTACTTCATTAAATATCTTTTTTAAAAAAAGACAGGACGGTGGTCTTTTTTAAAACTTATTGTTAATAAGCCTTATGATCATATCTATAAAAACAAGTTGTATGTTGGTTACGGATGTGTACTTAGCGAGACCGCGTTTGGGTCGCTTAAATTGTATAAATATTTTTTGTTGGTTCCTTAGCTTGCTTGGTTTTAAAAAATAACACTGGTTGTACTGTTGAGGAACCAACAATTACAATTTTATGAAAGTGAACTATTCTAATTTTATATAATTTTTACATTTTAAGCATACTCTACTGTTTAAAAAAAGCTCTGTGAGAGTAGTTGCATACGTTTAGTTGGACAATTAACATTTCTAGAAATTGAAGAATTGTGGTGTTTTTCTGGGAAATTTATACGGACCGTTATAGAAATCGCAAGCTGCCTGACATCCTTTGAAACAAATTTCCTTTTGAGAACACATGGCTCCCCATACTTGGACATTTTCTGAAAGTAATTGACAGTTTTCCCAACATTGTAGGCAGTGAAAATTCTAAATTACAAAAATTTAAGATTTGACTCTGTAAGGGCATTTTGAGTCAAAAACACTAACGTAACACAGGATAATTGGTTTTGAACAAGTCTTGTGGTCGGCAGTTGACAAACGTATCCTAAAAGCTAACAACAACAAAAAATAACAGTGATGCTGATTTTGCGCTTCCTCTTTAGAATTTGGCTTTTGAATGAAGAACATGTACAATTATAAGCCGTAACCTATTAATCCAAGAATTTAAACGATTTTGGGTTCTTTAAAATTAATAATGCGTAAAAAACAAAACGCATTTATATTTTATTGGCCATTTGCTTAGGTGATAAATGCACAGAATATTTAGGGAACGCTTTAATTATATTTTTATCACATAAAATAATAATGATGTGAGATAAAAATTGTGTACCGTACTTAAAGGTTTTTAATTAAAATATGAAAATTATTTGGCATAGCAGAAAACTTGAAGCCGCTGGAAAATTTCGATAACTTGGATCCCTGAAAAAAATTAGTTTAGGCTTAGCTTTAGGTTGACTTTTTTCGATTACAAGTTCCCTATTTTCGACTCCAAAAGTTTTTCTGCTTCATCGACCGTACTTAAATTACTTAAATATTCTCGAGCAGCCACTCCAGTACTTAAATTGTACTACTATACTACATTGTAATTAAGCAGTGCAATGCAAATTAATTTAATTAAATTACAATCAGAATACTTGTTTACAAGAAGAATCTGTGGGGTCAAAATAAATCCTGTCGACGATTATGTCGAAACAATGCGAACGACATGCGGCTACGAACAAAGACCCGGAGATTACATCAGTTGTTTGCGGTTTGGTGGTTGGAAACTTGTCGGAGCCGATTGTTTCCGCGGGAACAAAACCACAATGGACCCGTACGAAATAAATAAAAGCGAAGAATTTCTGGAGTAAATGCATCTAAAATTCTAAACTTAAGATCGGGTGTATGAAGTGGACCGGGTACGAAAGGTTTATCCGTTAGCATTGGCTAGAAAATACAAAAAGTCAAAAATAAAGTCTTTAATATAATCCGTTTTTTTATTTGTTGCCTCTTAACGTAATTTTGGTGTAAATTCGAAAGCTTGGGGGATTTTTTTTTAATAGCAAAAGCGGGTCGGCCATGAATATTTCATATTACCGCCTAAAACCCTGTATCAGCATTGTTACTGGCATAGGGTTTTAGTGAATGTACCCACCTCCAATAGAGGATTTTAGGGATTGGCGTGAAGTGAATTTGTTTTCAAAAAATATAACACAAAATAATAAACAAACAAAACTAAACCAAAATTAAAATAAGAGGAAACTAAAAATAAAATGAAAAAAAATTTATTTACGTTTTGTTATTTTGGGTCGATTTCCTTCTATAAAGTTAAGCCAGAAGGGGGAGGGCCCTACCTATCTCACACCAGTTCCCTAGGTCTGCGTTTAGCAGGAATGCACCCCACCGTGGGAGAAATTATCTTTTGGTGGATTTAAAAGCCTTACAATTTTTAAATTTAATACTTAAAAATTTTCTTCGGAGGAAAATTTTAATTAGTTATTAATTACACAATTATGATAAAAAGACATATTTTTATTTTCGGATTTAAAATCAATTAAAACAACCCGTAAAAGTTTGTATTTGAAAGCAAACAAACACAAAAAGTAAAATTTTTATTCAAATTCAAATTTAATAAATTAACATCTATTGCATAAAAAATTTTGATCAATAATAATAATAACTATTGCTCATCAACAGTACGACTAAAAACGTTTGACTAAAATTAATACAACAGTCCATCGTAAACCCAAACAAAAACAAAATAATCTACAATATTTTGAAAGGCTAACCTATTTTCAACCTCATAAATTATTATGTTGGCTGTTGGGTTGTGTACGCTTTTTTGTTCGTGATTAGTGGTTGATAGAAATAATGCCAGAAACAAACAAAAAAGTTTAGGAAACTATTTTTTGCAACTTAAAATTTTAGGTTTTTTCACAACATAAATAGGTAGGTGTACATTGACCGAGCGTAATGCGAAGCGAAAAAACTTAAGTGGAGGTCTACCAGTAGTGGTCATACCCCGAATACAAAATAGTACGATAAATATAAAAGAAGAGACGAATTAAAACATTAAAGTGTTGTCAACATTTACCTACAAAATTTATTTGAAAAATTAAGCTAACTAAGCTAACCAAGCTAATTTAAGCTAATTAAGCTAAATTAAATTATCTTATAAATTTGAACAAATTAAGGCAAGATTTGTTGAATATTATAATAAAATTTAAAAAAAACTACGGTAATTTCAAACAAGCAACCTAGTAAAACAAAAAACCGCGAAATATCCACTTCTAATATTGTTCGAAGAACTAACACGAGTTTAGTTTTTTTAAAAATTAAATTAAACAAAAGAGCCTATGTCAAACGTTACGTACTTTCATATATTTTTTATTCAATTACAGTTTTGCTTGTTTTGTATTACGATTCTTTTTGTAGGGAGAGCTTTTTTCATCAGTTTTAAAACATTCAAGAAATAATTATATTATAGTTGTACTAAAAATATTATAATTATTAATTTGTTAAGGTTGTTGTTCATTTGCCCTTATGTTCATCCATGATTCTAAGACACTCTTCCACGTCGTCTTTAGACCCGAGATAGATTGGAGACCTAAAACATTAATAAAA
>JASAMX010031029.1:0-12302 GCA_030248175.1 Microlaimidae sp. YZB2_3 | reverse complement strand
ATCAAGAAAATTTATATGATTTTTGAAAAACCTCCTATTTAAATGAAAGTTGTTTAGTGTTAAATATGCTCACAAGGTTATGACGTCATATAATTATTTTTTTCTAATTACCGTTTAGGAAAAAATAGAGATCTATCATTCATTGAAGATCAATTTTTCCCAAGCGCTAATTGGCTAAAACAGCTCCTCCCAAAACAATTTTCCCACAGAGCAAAACATATATGACTTGATCACAAATACTATATGACATTTTTAGGGTGTTTAAAATCCTTACGTGACCTAAAATAACTTTTTTAAGTCTTTTCAAAAATGATCACGGCTAGCGACAAACTCAAACCTCTATACGTTATATATTAAAAACGGCGTCTCAAATTACTATTATACTTTTATAAGAGTGTAGCTTACACTTTTGACCATAAGTTATAACTAAAAACATGATGTTAATCAAGAATGCTAACAAAAAAAAAATTTTTAGTAATTCAAGATAAGAAGCACTGATGTTAACATTATTTTTCGAGTTTAGGCTAAAGATTTAAATCCGGTCGGTTTTTTTTTCTTTTAAAACTTATTCATATGCCCACTAAATGTTTTGAACGCTTGAGAATCTTGAAGTGTGTCCAATAAAAATGCAAGTGGCGCACACAAATATGCGCCAATTTTTGCGAACCAAAATTTTTTTTGGGAAAATGACCGCCAAGGGAGCTAGATGGCCAAAAAAGTTGTGCATCTTGGTTTTAAATAATTTTTTTTCTCTCACAAATCCATTTAAATAAAAAGTCATTACTTAAGACGTCTTTCGATACAAAATGGGTAATCAAAATGTTTGTAAAAAAAGTTAGTATTAAGCTTACAACAAGCTGTTAAAAACAACGCCTTTAAAATTTGGAGGCCTTTTAAGCCCTTATGGTAGCAGCAGGAAAATTTTAAATTAAAAAAAATTTTCCAAAAAATCGCTAGAAGTTTTTTGGATGTTTTTCAAAATTTCAAAATAATTATTTTGTTAGAAAAACATAAGTTCAAGGTTCAAATCTTATTACGAAAACGCCAAATATCAAAGCTACAATTTTTTTACTTATAATAATTTTTTTAACCTTGGTTAACATTTTTCAAAACAAAACATTAACATTTAACAAAACATTTTTCTAAATACTATGTCTTTTAAAGGTCAAACTTCTTGTCTTCGATTTTGATTTTTTTTTGTAAAAGCTTTACCCCTGCCATATTTTTACGTATGATAGAAAAACTCATGTTCGAGGTGACGTTTGTGTTTTAGCAAAACGTAAATTTTATATTATGCAATATAACGTCTCTTAAAAATTTGATAGAATTGAGGTCGTTGTAGTTGATTTTCCTCAACAAGAATTTTCGAAAATTATGTATGCTTTTATCGTAGACAACAAAGTACAAGAGATGAAGATGAATTAATGTTTCAACTTCTTTGTGATTTTACTGAAGATTTTAAAGGTTCAGTTGTTATTGTCGGTGATTTCAATCTTCCTGGAATTTGCTGGATCAACTCAACAGTATCTTCCAACAACAATAATGAAAGGGATTGGAAAAATTTTTTTTTTGAGTTAGGTCTAAGTCAGATGGTCCCAGAACCAACCAGAAATAATAATATACTTGATTTAGTTTTACTAAAAGACGAACAATTAGTTAATCAGATTTCAGTTTTGCCAGGATTTTCAACGTCAGATTCAGTTTACTTTAAACTGAATATTGATATTGCAAAAAATCTCATTTAGATTTTGTTTCTAAAAATCCATGGATCCCAGACTTTAGGAAAGATGATTATGAAAAATTAAATTTATTCCTAATGAACGTAGATTGGAAAGATTTGTTCTCATTTTGCTCCTCAGTTGAAGAAATGTGTTTGTGCTTTAAAGATATTCTCTTTGATGTTATAAGACTTAATATTTTATTAAAAAGACAAATTACTATGGGCAGTAAAAATATACCTCGGCTATATATAAGTTACAAAATAAAAAGAAAAAATGTGGAATAATTACAAGAAAGGTACTTATAAACCTGAATACAAGCTTTTGTGTAAAGAATACAAGCAGCTAGTTAAAAGTTATCATATGAGTTTAGAAGAAAGAATATTAAACTCAAAAAATCTTAATAATTTTATAAGTTTGTGAATAACAAAATTAAAGTTTGTGAACAAATTCCTCCTTTAGTAAAAAAGATGGATCTCATGCAAAAAGTAATAAAGATAAAGCGGAATTATTTGCAAATTATTTCAGTTCAGTTTTTACCAAAGATAATGGTGAATTGCCTGTTTTTGAAGTTTTCAAAATTAGTAGACTAGAACACATGAAATTTGCTGTAAAAGATGTCTTGGCTGCAATTAAAAAAATTCCTAATAAGTTATGAAAAACACTGGATGGGTTCCCAGCATACTTTTTTTAAAAAATTTCCTGTGTTATAGCTGCACCTTCGTCAAAAATCTTTCAAACTTCATTTAACTCTGGACGACTTCATGAAGACTGGAAAATTGCAATAGTTATTCCGCTTCACAAAAAAGGCTATAAAACTATTAAAACAAATTACCATCCTATCTTACTTACGTCGTTTGCCTGTACTCTCTAAAAAGTGGCCCTAAAAAATTCGTTGAAAAAAAGTCGTAAATCACATTTTGATTAAATTAACGAAATAAGTAGGTTAGAAAAGTGTTGCTATAATATTAGTTGATTGAACGAAAAAATTCGTAAAATTAACTTAGAAAAATATCGTTAAAATTGATAATTGCTCTTTACATATTAAACATACAGTTTTGTCTCGTGCGGCGGTTTTTTTTATAATTAGGTTTACCACTAGTTTTGTTTGACTATTTATATAAATATATTCTACGAAAATAATCAAATCTATGTGTAACTGAAGTCAAATTCTTTCAACCTTCATTGTTTTGTTTTATGTTTATTGTATTGTTTTGTTTTATGTTTAACAAAAACAATTGTTTTAAAACAAAAAATAAGGTTCGGCCAATTTAATCCGACACTTTTTAAAGTTTCAATATTTACCACGGGAAGTTTCCTTTGATTTTGTTCTAAATATACCAAACTTGGGAGGATATTTTGTTGGAAATATTGGAAATTCTTCGCTATTGTTAAAACAAAATTACTTTGCAAAGAAAAAACTCCAAAGACGCTGATGATTTCTATGGAATTAAAATGGCAGAAATTGCTTGTGTGTGCACTGACTTTAAATCCTTAGTTTGAAGTGTGTAAAATTTTCTGCTAGGGATTTTAAGTTTTTGCAACACTTATTTATTTTTTTTAAAATGTGAAATACTTTCGTTTACAAAACAAATAAAGGAAGGACAGACTAAGGTAAGAAATGTTTTGTCTTTTAATTAAAACAATCTTATATTTGAAAAGTAACCATAAATCACTTTTTTCTTCACCCTTAAAATGATTAAATAAGAAAAAATATGAAAAAATGTTTGGCTGAAGAAGGACTTTTCTTCTCGCCATCGCGCTGAAACTAAAATAAAAGTAAAATTTGGAAGTTAAAACTATTGTTTTGAATTTTTAATTTATTATGTTTGTTAAGTATTATAAATTCTTGCTTCATGTAAACCTATTCTATGTATCCTTTAACCGGAGTTTTATCGTAAAAATTTTATTGTAAGACGGAAGTTTCACTAATTTTTTATTAAGCCTTTAATAAATAAAAAAATCGTAAAAGTTACTAATTAAGTGAGCGGATCCTTTCCCGTTAAAAAATTCGTAGAAACTTACTAATTTCTACGTTATATTAACCAATCACTTTTAAGAGAGTAAAGCTATGAAGCCTATGGTTAAGGATGAACTTTTAATCTAATTTAAAAATATTTTTTAAAAGTGCCGATTTGGCAATAAGACTATCAGTTTATTCGTAACGCAACTTTTGGAATGCATAAATGATTGGACATTAGCAATAAAAAATAAAAAAACTGATATTGTGTACTTAGATTTTGCAAAGGCTTTTGATAGGGTCTCCCATCAAAAGTTTTTGTACAAGCTAGAAAAATTTGACGTAACAGGACGAATGCTTAAGTTGATAAAATCGTTTTTAACTAACAGAAAATTTAAGGTTTAATAAATGATCAGGAATCTTCCTTATACAATCTATCCAGCTCGGTCCCACATGGATCCCACAGGAAATCTTCTCTTAGATTTATAACATTTTGTTCAAACAGTATTTCAAACTTTGTTTGTGCGTATACCAGTTACGTTAGACCGATTTTGGAATATGGAAGTGTAATTTGGAATCCTTATCTAAAACAGGATATTGACTTAGTCGAACGATTCAGAGAAATTTCGCACGCAGACTTTTTAAAAGATGTAAATTTCGTTATATGAATGATGATGACAGGTTAAAATTCCTTAAATTACAAAAACTTTCTGACCGATGTAATATTGCAGACCTTTCGGAATGTTATAAAATTATACACGCCCAAACTAATATTAATCCATATGATTTTTTCTATTTGAATCATAATCTTACAATATGTCACTTATTAAAGTTAAAAATCCAAAAAAGCAAAATAAATGCACGTAAATTCAATTTTTTGCAACAGGGTTGTTTTAAAATGGAATGATCTTACTGAAAAACAAGTTTCCACTAATTCGTTATATATTTTAAAAAAAATTAATTGAAGAAATTAACGACTCATAGTAGTGCTTATTACTAAATCCTTTGAGTCATTTTCCAGAAACCAAGTTTCTATTTCTGCTTGTTTTGCGACCACAATCGGCTCGCAGAGTTAACAATATAAAAAATTATGCACATTGTTAATGTTTTGTTATTTTTATATATTGCTTGGTTTTTGGAATAAACTTTACTTTAAGTGAATAATAGCCCAAAATTTTTTATCAAATTATATTTAGTGGTGCAGGAGATATGACCCTCAAAGGTTGTGCTTTTTAGTTAATTCTGAACTTAAATGATTACCTAATAGATATAAACATTTAAGTTACAAAATATGCACTTAAAAGTTCCTATATTCTATTTTAATTTGATAGCTTGATTTTTAAAATTGGTTCAGTATTTGTCGAGATAATGACAAAATACGCATTTTAGTAACTGAGGAACAGCAATAAATACAGAAAACGTATATTAGAACTGTAATAAAGAACCTAAGATGAAGACTAAAAAACATAAATATTAAATTAAATTAAAATACTTAAAAACAAACTCCAAGTTTTTGATGCATCCTAAAGAAAGCTTCTGCAATTTACTATTTTATCAAAATAAAATATAAAAAACTTTGAATATTATTGCAATTGATTTTCGACAGGAAAATAAAAATCTAATAATTGTGACAACAATAAAATTTAAAAGCTTTTATAAAATTTTATTTTATATAGATTTAATTGAAAGCTTTTATGATCAACAAAAGGTTTTAACCTTTGATGCTGTCGCAATTAATAAACTTTTAATGTGTTTAATTTAATCGGAAACAAAGGATGTACAATAGCATGAAAAAGACCAAACAAATTTTTAACAGTGGGAGGAGTAAAAAAATTTTCAAAATGAGAGAATTTGAAAAGTAAACAATAAATAAGCTTAAATTAATACATGAATATTTTACAAATTATTAAGAAAAATGCCTAAGTACCTAAGAAAAAAATCCCAAATAAGCATAAATTATGGTGGCTAGGCTGACCACCGTATTTACAGTGCTGACCAGGTCAGCACCATAAATGCGTTTGTGTTCGAATCGGCATTGTTTTGACTTCTTGTACATGTTTAACGAGTTTGAGCAAAACTTACACATTTTTGGGTTTTTAATAAATAAACATTTTACACGCAGACTTTTTAAAAGATTTGAATTTCGTTATGTGAATTATAATGATAGGTTAAAATTCCTTAAATTACAAAAACAGTATGACTGATGTAATATTGCAGATCTTTAAGAATGTTATAAAATTATACACGCTCAAACTAATATTAATCCAAATGATTTTTTCTATTTGAATCAAAATCTCACAAGATGTCACTCATTAAAGTTAAAAATCCAAAAAAAAACCAATAAATGAACGTGAATTCTTTTTTTGCAACAGGGTTGTTTCAAAATAGAATGCTCTTACTGAAAAACAAGTGTACGGTAATTCGTTAAATATTTTTAAAAAAATTTAATTGATGAAATAAACGACTCATAGTGGTGCTTATTACTTAAGCCTTTGAATCATTTTCCAGAAACCAAGCTTCTATTTCTGCTTGTTTTGCGACCACAATCGGCTCGCAGAGTTAACAATAGGAAAAATTATAGACATTGTTAATGTTTTGTTGTTTTTATATATTGCTTGGTTCTTGGAATAAACTTTACTTTAAGTAAATAATAGCCCCAAATTTTTTTATCAAAATATATTTAGTGGTCCAGGAGATATGACTCTCAAAGATTGGGTTTTTTAGTTAATTCTGAACTTAAAATATTATCTAACGGATATAAAAATTTAAGTTACAAAATGTGCACTTAAAAAGTGCTTACTTTCTATTTTAGTTTGATAGCTTATTCTTAAAATTTGATCAGTATTTGTCGAGATAATGACAATATACGCATTTTAGTAACTGAGGGACAACAATAAAAACAGAAAAGTATAGTAGAACTGTAATAAAAAACCTAAGATGAAGACTAAAAAACATAAATATTAAATTAAATTAAAATATCTAAAAACAAACTCCAAGTTTTTTATGCATTCTAAAAAAGCTTTTGCAATTTACTATTCAAAATAAAATATGAAACACTTCGAATATCATTGCAATTGATTTTTGATGGGAAAATAAAAATCTAATATTTGTGACACCAATAAAATATAAAAGCTTTTATAAGATTTTATTTTATATAGCTTTAATTGAAAGCTCCTATGATAAATAAAAGGTTTTAACCTTTGATGCTGTCACAATTAATAAACTTTTAATGTGTTTAATTTGATCGGAAACAAAGGATCTACAATAGCACGAAAAAGACCAAACAAAGTTTTAACAGTGGAAGGAGTAAAAAAAATTTTAAAAATGAGAGAATTTGAAAAGTAAACAATAAATAAGCTTAAATTAATACATGAATATTTATACAAAACATTAAGAAAAATGCCCAAGTGCCTAAGAAAAAAATCCCAAATAAGCATGAATTATGGTGGTTAGGCTGACCACCGTATTTACAGTGCTGACCAGGTCAGCACGATAAACGCGTTTAGCACCTGTGTTCAAATCAACATTTTGTTGACGTCTTGTACATTGTTAACGAGTTTTAGCAAAACTTAATACATTTTTGGGTTTTTAATAAATAAACATAGAAATTGTTTAGTTTTAACAAAAAATGTCTGTTTTAGTTGTTTCTAGTTCAAAAAATGTTATTTTTAGCGATTTGTAAAATTTAACCTTTTTCACTTGACCCTTACAGTTTTTCTATCAAAAACCTTTATCATAATATAAATTCTAGCAAAAGTATAAACGATGTTTCAAAAAAAGCTTTTTATTAAATGAAGCAGTATACATAAAGCTACACTAAAAATGAATTTTCACAAAATTCTCCATGGCGTGGTTTAAATTTTTGCTTCCGTCAACAAACTGTTAATACTACGGTATTAATTGAGTCATACAACACCAAAACGGTAGAAAATATATTTATACACGGCTGTCGTACAAACGGCGTATAAATATATGCCATCGTATGAACGGCTATTTAAATCCAACCAACTTAATCTAAGACCGTAAACCCTTGAAAAATTTATATTTATTATAAGGCAACTTTTACTTTAGCAAATTTTACCCACTTACGTTAAACTTACTACTGTCAAGCATATTGGGAAGAAAACAAAAGGGCCTAAAAATTTGCTGACTGCCTCCACAGTCTCCCAAAAAGAAACCCCATTTACGTTAAAAAATTTAACTTCAAGATTTTACCCACTTACATTAAAAGGTCGTCAACCACAACCACTAAAAAGAATGATCAAATCGCCAGGCTGGAAGCGGCTCTGCAGCAAAAAGTGGCGGATTTGGAGGAGAGGCTCGCCCAGATGAAAAAGGCACAGGCTTCTCGTGTTGTTATGGAATTAGTAACTGGTGTTTGTGAGAAGGTATTTCAGCGTTTGATACCAATGATTGGCCATGTTATTTCAAGCGCATGGAGGTCTGAAGAGAACATGAGTCAATGCTGGTTGTTTCTGGACTTTGGGAGATTGATAACAAGGAAAAGAAAAAAAACATGGCTGAGTTATTAAAAACTCTGAATATTAGTGATCCGGGTGAGGCCATCCACCCAATTGAAAATTTTTTATATTGGAAGAGCAATCGACCGCCCCAGGCTGCTGAAAATTAGGTTAACCAAAAAACATCTTTGTAAAAAGGTAGTTTATTCACGAGATCGCCTAAGGGATTGCACCAAATTCGTCAAAGTTTATGTAAGGCCGTCACTGACTGAGGAACAGAGAGTCTGTCAAAAAGAGTTACTTTGCAAAATTCCGGAGCTAAGAGAGCAGAACAAATAGGTTTCACTTCGGTATTCTGCTGATAGTGATCCCTTTTTGTTCGACATCACTCTCAAGACTCCCCTAAAGGTTTCAAAAGAGGATAATTCGGGACTTAAATACCATTATAGTAAACTAAAGCTTATACCTAGTATAAAAATTTTGTGTATAAATGCAAGAAGCCTTGCTAAATGTTTAGACGAGCTTGATGTTCTGATTTCAGGAGTCTTATTTATGGTGCTGTTGATATCTGCTTTATTTGTGAAACTTGGCTCACTGAAACAACTTCAAACGCAATGAATATCAAAAACAGGGAATTTAATGTTCATGGAAGGGATCGCCAGCAGCGGTGAAGCGGTGGAATAGTTCTACTGATTAAAATTTTTTTTTTGGAGTAGTTAAAGTTGAAATTGAGAAAAAGTTTGATGCAATAGAACTAGAAGCGGTTGAAATTTTTCTACAGAAGTCGTATTTAAACTGAGATTTATTGGTATTTATAGAGAACCTAGTACTAGCAAAGCAAAACGACAACTTAAGATTTGAGCTAATCAGGTATTTAACAAAAAAACTTTGTAGGAACCATTGTTTTAACTGGAGATTTCAATCTGCCAGGGGTAGATTGATCTTCAAAATAATTTTAAACACACAAAATAAAAATAAGTGATTCGAGTTTCTTTATTGAGATAGGTATGTATCAGCAAGTTTCACAACTAATTCTGAGAATAATTATCTGGATCTTTTGTTCACAAATGATAGATAAATTTTTAATAATGTCACTGTTGCGACCAGTTTTTCACAATCAGACCATGACACTATTTTATCTAAAATTAATCTTAAAATATTTGACAGTCCTAAGAATAAGATTCAAAACTACATACCTGATTTTTTAAAAGCAGATTATGATATGATAAGTTTCTATCTACAATCAACTGGAAAATTTTATTTAAGGAATGTGGCACGGTAGAAAATGCTTGGCGAAAATTTAAGGATATTTTGTTGTTAGGAATCAATAGACATGTCCATGGAAAAAAATTGTTCACAAACAAGAAAAAATTGTACAATATCCAATACATATAAGAAAACTACAAAATCAAAAGAAAAAACCTTGGCATAAACGTAATATTGATGAAAAATCATGATCAGAGTACAAAAAAATTTGCAAAGTATACAAAAAAAGTTAGAGATTTTAACACAAATAAAAGAAACAAAAATTCTAAATTCAGGAGGTTTAAACAATTTTTATAAAATTGTTACTAGTAAAATTAAAACAAAACAAACTATCCCACCAATTAAAAGAGAAAATGGGAGTTTTGTAACTGAAGAGTTTTGAAAAAGTTGAACTGTTTGGAAATTATTTTGCTTCTGTCTTTACCGATGATGATGATACTTTACCAAATTTTAATCCACCAAATATAGGGAAGTTGAACAATATGGTATTTACCACAAAAAGTTATTTAAACCCTAAAAAAGCTCCCAAACAAATTGTCTCTTGAACGCCTGACTGTTTTCCAGCTTACTTTTTAAAACGCATGGCTAAAGTTATTATTGCTGAACCTTTGGAAATAATTTTTCAGATGTCCTTTGATTTTGGAGAATTACTATTTGATTGAAAAAAGGATGGGAAGCTATGCGACACCTACTTTATTTTTTTTAGCTCCCCTTAAAAGAGGAGGGACTAAGATATTTGTGGTTTTGCTTTTAATTATAAATTCAGCTTTTAGTTTTTATGAAATATATTAATTTATTACAGTTATATGTTTCAGATTTTATAGTTTTTGATCCCCTACCCCTTCTTTAAAAAAATTTTTTTGGGCGTTTTTGTATTAGTTCTCCCACTTCGTTTTCTATTATTAAACATACTGTTTAAAAATGCACCAAAAGCCTAAAAAAAAATTATTGTCCAATTTTACTTACATTCTTTTCTTGGAAACTAATGGAGCAGCTTGTTAAAAAAGAACTTCTTGTCTTTTTTCATATCATTTTGTCAGGGTTTTAACATGGTTTAAGGCAAAAAGTTCTACAATAACACAACTGTTGGAAACTTTTATTGAGTGGACACAGGCACTAAAAGATAAAATTCTAAAGCATATACTTGGATTTTGCCAAGGCTTTTGACACCATGTCACATCAAAAATTGTTATATAAGGTAAAAAAATATGGTGTTTCTGGTAAATTTTTAAAATGTAAAAAAAATTTAGTTGGGAGAGATGTTAAAATTGTAATTAATGATTCAGTATACAAACCATTTCCTGTAAAAAGTTCAGTTCCTCAGGGTTCGGATTTGGGCCCATTTTTATTTCTTATATATATTAATGATATTGTTGATTGTGTTAAGTACTCACAAATTAAGCTTTTTGCAGATGATAAAAAGTTGTTTTCAAAATCTTCATCTAAAGACTACCATATTCAAATCTTAAGACTTCAAGAAGATTTATATAGTATACAGCTGATCAAAAGACTGGCAATTGCAATTATCAGATCATATATGTAAAGTTCTTTATATTTGAAATCATAGCAAAGAGTTAATTTGTAAATATAAGCTTGATAATAATGTACTCGCAACTACATAATTGGTGCGCGAGCTTGGTGTTTATATATTTTATGATATGAAATTCTCTAAACACTGTGGAATCACAGCAAAAAGCAATGACAGTGACATCACTAATTTTTAAAACATTCAACTCAAAGTCTAGAAATAATCTTCTCAGAGCGTATAAATCCTATGGTAAACCAATGCTGGAGTACGCTAGTGCAGTTTGAAACCCTTATTTACAAAAAATATAACCGTTTTGGAAAAAGTGCAACGAAATTTCACTAGAAGGTTGTTTTATAAATGAAAGTTGTCATTTGTTGATTATGAACAAAGGCTGGAAAACCTAGGTTTTGAAAGATTAAATGGCCAAAGAGACAAAATTGATTTATATGAGTGCTTTAAAATTATGCATAGTTTAAACAAATTGCAAGCCAATGATTTTTTTTAAGTTTAACCTGGAGCCCACCTGTGGTCATTCCTTTAAATTGGCTATTGAAAAAAGTCGAATTCATTCAGTAAATTTTCTTTTGCAAATAGGGTAGTTATACCTTGGAACAATCTTCTCCCGTATCAAGTAACTGTCGATTCTTTGGATGCATTCAAGAAAAGTTTCAAAACCGACTTAAATAAACGCTGTTTTTGAGCGTTTAAAGTCATTTTAGATTACTATGTTGATATTTGCTAGAATTATAGTTTATATTGGCGGCAAATAAGTCGCAAATTTGATGATTTTGTTGATGATTTTGTTAAAAAAATAAAAAATAAAATGATAATGATACAGAAGAATTAAACTATGCAAAGGCAAATATTTTACCTATAATGATACTTAGTATTTAGCTTAAAGGTTTTTTTAGTTTAAAGCACACACAAAAAGACAAAAAGGCCCGAAAATTATACTCAAAGGCTGTCTGGAAGCGTCAAAGCTAACAAGCAAATGTTTTTGTATAAAATCCGCCAACAGGTTTTTCTGATACTGAAAACCAAAAAACTTTTACTAAACATATATGAATTTCATACTAATAAGCTTACTTTGCTTAACTTTTTTTCGTGTTTTTTTTTTTTTTGGGAGTCCCCCAAAAATTTTTTCCTGTGGTAAATATTTTGAGCAGATTTTTGCATGTAGATGCTAAATTGCCGCCTCACCAGAATTTGATTCTTGTATATGCTCTACGGGTGTCATTAGTACTAAAGCTAAGGCTAAAGTGCTTTAGTACTAAAGGGTTTTTTGGGCTTAGTACTAAAGCTAAGGCGCGGCTAAACTGAAATTAGCTGGCAAAAGCTCGGCAAAAGGTATGGACCCGGCAAAACGTTAG
>JASAMX010031027.1:0-11944 GCA_030248175.1 Microlaimidae sp. YZB2_3 | reverse complement strand
AAAACAATTTTAAAGACTCGGGTATATTGTGCTATTAAAATTCACTTCAAGTATCTGCTCACTTACCTTTTTAAAATCCTCATATAACCACTAACCTTTTAGTACTGCTATAGTATGCTTCTTGCAAATATAAAAATTGTGTCTGGCATGTATTTTCCTATATACATGTGAAAAGGCTTTTAGCGTATATGTTTTATGCATATACGTGAAATTTCTTTAGCATGCTTGCTTAATGCATTCATGTGAAATGTCTCTATTTTCTTTAACGCAAATATAACAATGCATTACCATTATCATAAGTTCGATTTTTTAAATTTTTTTTACAAAAATATTTTGGGAGCTTCACCACTTTTGTTTTTTTTAATCTTATCCCGTTTTTTACTCCTATCCCCTTTTTTACTTTTCTACTATTAATCTTTCAAACGTGCAAATAGTTTTGTTTTACTAGTTATAATGATGTTTTCGAGACAAAAAGAATGTTCGACTGTGTGTTAAACAATTAGTCGTATTAAATATTCAATTAGTCAAATTATAGGTTATTCCACAATGGAGATTTTTTATCAAGTAAAAAATGTACTACGACCTGTGGAATCATTTACAGATTGTGGAATAATCTGCATGATAATTTTTTTACGTGATACTGTATATTACTTTATATGATAACCGCGAATTCGCAAACAAAAAAACAGCAAACGTAAAACTCTATGGTGATGTTTTTTTCGCGTAATGTTGCAAAATATTCAAGGTTTTTTATTGAATTCAACGTATAATTTTTTTTATATGTTAAAACATCAAAGATTTTGAATAATTGGATTTATTCGACACTATTACACGATAGTTAAAACCCTCCCATTTAAACGGAAATTTTTCATTGTTAGTAATATTTTCCATAAAGTTATAACGTTATGGAATCACTTTTAACCAATTAGTGCTTATGAAAAAAAACGAGATCTTTTATTTATTGAAGGCTAATTTTTTCCCAAGCACTAATTGGCTAAAAGCGATTCTATTAGCTCCTCATACAATCATTCCCACAGAGCAAAACATATTTAACGTGATCACGATTACTATATAACATTTTGAGAGTCCTTAAAACACTGACGTGTTATTTAAAAAAGTTTGCTGCATGCATTTTGCGTTCACAATTTTTTACTTTTCAAACATCTCCTGCAAAAAAAAACTGTGAACGTAAAATACTCAGATGAGGTTTTTTCCACCTAATGTTGTCAAATATTCTAGGTTTTTTGTTGCATCGGGCGTATAAATGATTTTATATTTTAAAACGTGGAATATTTAGACTGATTTAAGTTATTTGACAGTATATTATGTTGAAAAACTTCATTTAGGAGTTTCTCATTCGCAATTTTTTATTTCTACGTGATAGAAAGTCTACACTGTCGACTGTGGGCTATCTATAATTTGAACAACTGCTTAACATCCAGTCTGATATTTTCTACTCTTATGCATTCTTGATATGAATAGGAACACAACTTATCTTATGGTTTTAATAATTTTGGTATGGTGACTTTCAAAACATACCATCCCAGTTTTGCAACTTCTAAATGTGGTTGAGAGTTCAAGCCATGTTTTTTTTTTTGTTGTTTTTTTAAATTTAAGGTGACGTCTTTTCGAAAGACATTGCCCCTGTTTTATTTTAAGCTCAGTAAAAATTGACTCCCGTAGTTTTTTTTTAGAATCAAAGTTTTAAAATTTCATAATTGTTTTTTTTTATTTGAGCATATTTGTCTTTGCAAGTTTAGTTTTAAATGTATTTGTTTTTTTTTTTGAATGACACAATCTAAACTAAACTCAAGAATCGGAAACAATAGAAAAATTTATGAAACTCTGGAAACATTGTAATTTTTTCTTAATAAACAAGTAACAACATTTTTTCTTAATAATAACATTGTAATTTTTCAGCCATAGGGTTGTCAAATAATGTTTCCTGTATTTTTTGGATTCATTAGCTACTTTTTAAAAAAATTATACCCTTCCAGATTTGTTATGATTTTTATTTAGTTTAATTTGTTTTGTGGTTGCAGAGAAGGTTCCGTTCACTTTTTTGGTGATATGTGTTGTCCAGCATACACATGTCCATGATAATTTTTATTTATTTTACCTCCTTATGACAATTCTCATTGAACTTGGAGCTTTTAAATGATATAGCATGGAACCCAATTTTTTGTTGTTGGGAAGGAAGGTCCATACACGCTTTGGTGAAAATTTGTTGTCCAGCCTAAAGATGTAAATGACCATGTATTTTTTTGTGATATTAACACTCACTATAAAATTCCCTAGACTGGGAGTATTTGCAATAATATCTTATTTAGCCAAAGCCATTCTGCAGTTAAGGAGTAAGAGTACTTTCCCACTTTAAGTGAAAATATGTTGCTGTTACATGTATAAGGATATCCATGTTCATCTTTGCAAAACAACATTAATATTTCTGGCTTTCCATTGACTAATTACTCTAAAAAATTATTTAAACAAATTTAAAAACAAAAAAATAAATTTCTCAACTTTTCAAAATCCCATTGGTTCCCTTTTTGTAGAAAAGGCATTGTCCAGCCTAAAGATGTCCATGTGATTTTAAAAAAAAAATTCAACCACTTTATGACATTTTCCGGTCTGTAAGCTTTGCACTGATATTTCATTTAGCCTTAAATCATTTTTGGGGTTAGAGAGTAGGGTCCTTCCTTGCTTTAGTGAAAATATTTTGTCCAGTGTAAAGATATCCATGTTCATATTTGGAAAAAACATAATATTCTGGTTTTCTATTGATTAAAAATTACTCTAACATATAAGTTTGAGCCAATTCAAAGACAAAAACGTTTTTAACTTTTAAACTCCATAGGGCCCTCTTTTTGTAATAATGCGTTGTCCAACCTAAAGATGTCCATGCGATTTTTTTAAAGTTTAACCCCTATAACTTTCTCCTGTCTGTAAGCTTCACAATAATATCTGATTTAGCCCAATTTTTTGTGGTTGGGAAGAAAGATGATTTCCTTTTTAATGAAAAAACGTTGTTCAGTATAAAGATGTCCATGTTCATTTTTCTAAAAAAACCCCCATAATTTCTCGTTTTACATTGGCTAATTATTCTTACCAATAAGTTTAACTCAATTCCAAGACAAAAAAAATTTTTAAGGGTCCCTTCCCCTTGGTAAAAACGCGTTGTCAAGTATATGGGTGTGCGTAGGGATCGACCGGGGCAGAATTATTGCTGATGCCGGGGCCGGGGCCGGGGTAGAAAATTTTGGATAGCCGGGGCCGGGGCCGGGACAGGCTAAAAATTTAGCAGAATTTGTAATTTTGGTCGGTTTTTTTCAAAAAATCTAATTTTTACTGTAAATTATTTGTTTTAGGTAATTAATAGTCACATTTTAGAATTTAAGGCCTTGTGTAAGTAGAAAAAGTTATTTTTTTAATGCACAAACGTTTTTCAAGCAGAACAAGAAATATTTGAATATTTCGATTTTTTTAAACAAATTACTATTATATTCAGTATACACTACGGTTGTAAAAAGTAATGATTTTTGATTATTTTCAGAAAAATTAAAAAGTAATTTTTAAAAAAATTTAATTTAGGTAAAGTAAGAATAAAAGTAATTTGTGATATTTTAATTTAAGTAAAGTAAAAATAAAAGTAACGGTCAAAATTTTATTTAAGTAAAGCAAAAGTAAGACCTATTTTTTAAGTAGAAGTAAAAGTAAAATTATAATAAAAGTATTTTTGCAACGGAGCAAAACGTCAATTTTTGGAGCTCCAGAGCCCCGTTCCAAAGCGTTTTGCTAATTTATGCATAAATTTTCATTTAAAATTTTTGGTCTAAGTACAGTAAATGGTGTTTAGCGTGTTAGTAGCTTAAAAAACTTTCTTCTGAGACTCATTTTACAACAAGCTTATAGGAAATCTACTTGTTGAAATTACTTAAATTTTATTTAAATTAATTAAAGTATTTGTAAAAAAAAATCCAGTAAGAGTAAAAGCAAAAGTAAGTGAAATTTAACCCTTTGGTATTTATTCCGCTGCAAATCCGCAGAAAGGATTTCACGCCACTGCTGCTCAATGTTAAATTTAGTCAACGATTGTCGAGACGAGAGCAACAGAGTTTCACACACTTCAGCGCTGACGCAATTTATCTTTTGCAGATTTGTAGTGGTTTATGGTCGAAAAAAAGGGGTTAAAAGTCAAGTAAAAAGAATAGTAATAAAAAAATCGTTACTTTTATTTGTTTAAGTAAAAGTAAATTTAATTTTTTACAACAGTAGTACACTTTACGTAAGCGTGAGAAGTATATTCAAGTTTAAAGCAATATTATACTTAATCCCATTAACCATTCTTATTACTTTTAAAGAATGCTCTACAAATAGAGCAGGAGTTAAAACATTTTTGTACAGGAAGTATATTTTGATTAAAAAATCAAAATGTTATAAAGGAACCAAAATCAAAATTAGATACCAACATAAAAAAATTATTTGACAATAGCGGAATTTTTTTATATTGCAATAAATCTAATATGTTGATAATTGTAGAAATGTAACTCTAAATCTAAAAAATGCTAGTTATCAAAAATATTATTTTGAAGAAACATCTTTTTTAGAACTTCATTTACATGCCTCTATTCAACATTTTTTAATCTAAACATACAGGAGGGGATTAAATTCAAACACTTCATACTAATTTCTTGTTTAAAAATTTTAAGTTTGGTGTCTTTTGGGCTGTATAAAAATATTAAACTCGGTAAAAAAGTGGACTGACTCCGCAGGGTTTTCCTACGAAAACAAGCGGACCTAGTCTGAATAGACCCTACACAGAAGTTATGAATACCAGTGTAGTTTCAGCAATAAATCTAAAAATGCTAAAAGAAAAACAAGAAATCAGCTAGAATTTTTTTATTTAAAAAATGTTTTAGCATCACTAAATTTTAAGAAAGTTTCAATAACACCTAAAATAAAAGTAAGATTATAATATTATCCAAACAAATGTCCAGTTGTACGATAAACCTTCATAGAAAAACTCACACATGGGTGAATTTAATAGGAATTATTACCGATTTCTGCTAAATTTTTGTGCGCGGCGATTTTGTAAACATGTCAGAAAACCAAATTTGGTGCACAACATATCGCTGTTCGAGAAAATTTTTGTTGAGTGCACAGAAAGTAGCTTGCGCCAAAAAGTAAGATGTGCATTATTTCTCTTTTAAATTTAGTTAAAAAATTTACTGTACTCATAGCCAAAAATTCTCTTGGGTTATATATTGTTGATATAAACAATGATATTATAATAACTGTAATATTTATTGTATACGTCTCATGAACGGACTTCTATTGTCAAACCCTAATCTTGTAAATAAAATCTACAAATAGTTTTTAATGCTCAAAAAGTCTTCACATTTTTAGAATAACGACTCATGATTAAAATAAAGAATTTTGTAAAATAGAGGTTTAATAAAATTTTAAAATATATATAATAAATATCCTCATATTAAAGCGATTACATTAGCTCTTTAAATAAAATTTTATATTTATCACTGTCTAAAATTGTAAAAAGTGCTTTAAAATTTGTATTCTTAGGGGTCCTTACCCTGGTTTGCTCCGGTTGATTTGACAGCTAAATTGCCGTTGCCGGGGCCAGGGCCAGGATAGAGAAAATTGCGTTTGCCCGGGCTGGGGCCGGGGCTGGGTTAGAAAAAAGTGCCCGGGCAAGCCGGGGCTGGGGCCGTGGCCCCGGTCGATCCCTAGGTGTGCATTGCTGGGAAAATTGACTTTAGCCGCTCCTTAGCTTTAGTACTAAAGGTCCACCCTGGTCAAAATCTATTGTTCTAAATGGAAGGAATCCCATGTGAATAAAAGGACACCCCGCACATAAAGGGACGCCCGCATTTATGTCTAATAACGCGCCTTGCCTTTCTAATAACCCGCCCGCGCGGCATTCTTTTAGCCATATTCACACCTTCATTTTGAAGCCCCGTTTTGCCGCTGCTCCTCCGACAACCTATCCCACGGAGCAAAACATATATGACATGATCACAAATACTATATGACATTTTAAAGTTAAAAAAATTCTGAGGTGTCTGAAATTCGTTTAGCCCTAGCTTTAGTACTAAGCCCAAAAAAGGCTTAGTACTAAAGCACTTTAGCTTTTGCCAAAATGACAAATATGGAAATGTTCGTAAATTTTAAAAAATTCTTAGCATTGCACTGTTAAGTTTACAATGGAAAAATCTACATCAAATACTTCTTTGGCGTTTATTGAACCAGATTTTAGTTTTTTAAAAAAATATTATTTCTAGGGTTAGTTTTGCAGTTTTAAAGCCCTTATACTTTGTATATTGCAGTTTTAAACTTAAATATAAATAGTCAACAAAAATGGTTAACTATCTAGAATATTTTTTTATCTAAAGCAAAAGAAAACATTTAACTAACATTTTTCATTAAAAACACCATGCTTACTGCATAATAAACTTTAAAAAATGTCCATATGAAAGAGTGAAAAAGAGATTTATTTAATATTAAGGCCTTTAAAACTCAAAAAATACTTCAAAAAACCAGAAAAAGTATATCCTTTCTAATGCTTAAACAAAAAAAAACAAAACAAAAGAATAAAACATATACTCACAAAACTTTGAAACCAAAAGTCGTTTTAATCATGTTAATTAGTATTACTGTTCAATTAATTCACTTTATGTTATTTTTAAAGTAAAAATAGCATACTAAACTCCAAGTGAGTACACTTTTGGCAGCCAAACATGAGGAGGTTTCGGTGTTTGGTTTTCCAAGGTAAATTGCATCTTTAATCCTAACTTACCTTGCAGAAACATCTATGCTGCCCATATACAACGTTAAATAGTAAGATCAATATCAGGCGATTTAAAAAATCCATTAGATGAAAACCTCAGAACCAGTGAACACTGCATGCAGTGAGCATTCTAGCGGTAAAGGTTGCCAACATCGTCATTAATGTTGGACAAAGAGTCTCAACCATGGGGGTGAAATTCTTTTGTCCCTCCTGGCTTGTCTTAGCGCCTGCCCTTTACGAATTTCACTTTGTGCAAAAAGAAGATTAATTTTTTTACAACGTAATATTTAATTTTTTTCCTTTTCTTTTCCTTTTTTTCATCAACAACATCAAATCTGCAACTTAATCGCCGCCAACATAAACTACATAATTTTCTAACAAAATATGAACGATCATAGCTATTTGAAATGACTTTAAAGGCTCAAAAAGAGCATTTATTTAAATCAGTTTTAAAACTTTTCCTAAATGCATTCAAAGAATCGACAGTTACTTGAGATGGGAGTAGATTGTTCCAAGATATAACCACCCTATTTGCAAAAGAAAATTTTCTTTCATTAATTCGGCTATCTTCAACTGAAGACTTATATTGAAAAGTGTCCTCTCAATTCATGTGGTTATTAGGGGAGAGGCATCGCGCATTGTTTCTTTTAGCGCCCAGTCGCCTCATCTAGCCAATTTCTCCGCCATAGCGACGCGCGTGGAAATATTTGTGCCTGCCTTCTCCCAACTTACTTTTTGAGGCGTTAATATGACTTCGCCTGTGAACGCATTATCCTGGGTGTCACAGCTGTTTAAACACCTTCCCTGCATAGTAACCCACACAGGCCCTCCTTTAAAAGAAAGAAAAACAGATTATTAATCTACTTTGGGTTCACACCCAAGTTTTTGTTTCATACAGTTATGATAAAAAATAACCTGAAATTTGTCAATTTGATTACACAAAAATATAGTTTAAAACAGAAACATTTCATAAAAAAACCTAACAAAACTACTAAGAATGAGTTATTTTGATTGTTTTGAACTTTTAATTAAGTTAAAGATTATTTTTATAACCGAGCAGTTGTCAAAAATAATAAATTCTTCAAATCATAAATATGATAACATATTTTTTAACAATATTGTTAAATATTGATTTTAACAGACCAATATTTATTGTTCCAGTACCAATGTTCCAGTATTTAAATAACACAAAATTTCACGCATATATTTCTAATGATAATTAAAAAAATTTAGCTTTAGTTACTTTTTAAAAAGTCGTTTATGTTATGTGTTTTAAAACTTAAGTTTCTGAACGACGGCGCTTTGACAGCTCTCTCATATTTTGGGCCGCTTTAGATGCCCATCATGAAAATCGTCTTTTTAGTATATAAAACAACGTTTTATAGCTTTTTTACTATAAGGTTTTGTAACTGGCTATTAGCATCAATTTAAAAGATTTATCTTAAACTTAATGTACTGTTTTTTAAGATATGGGCGTTTTTCTGTGTTCTTACTTAAAATCGCCGAGTCCACGAAAAAATCTGTAGAATTCTAAATCTCGTCAAAAATAATAAATTCTTCGATACAATTATTCAAAATTAATTTTTGACAGAACAATAAAAGTCTCGTGTTACAGTGTTTTAATAACAAAAAATTTCACGCAAATGTCTTCTAAATAATAAGTTATAAAAAATAACATACCTTTTAAGTATTTTAAATAAATACATCATTTCTTGAGTTTTAAGAAATTAGTTTTCAAATGACGGCATAATGAAAGTCTGTCCATTAAGTTGTTAGCTGCTAATAGGTGTCCCAAGTACAAATAAATAAAGTTCGTCATTTTAAAACGTTATATTTGAATTTAGGTAAAATCCAAAAGCTTTGAATGTCGTCAATAAATGCTTTAAACCACGCAATCTTGCACCATTTGAAGAATTTTTTATTTAACTTTTTTCAATAAAATATTGGTTTATAACTTATTTGAACATTAAACATTTGAAAACCATACTGATGTTGGCTTTTTTTTTAAAAAATTCCTTTTCATTTTATAATTATGGCATAATAAACGACATACCTAAGCTATCTTTCCACACAAAGTTTAATTAAAATCTGTGCACTATTAAAAATCCAATTTATTGTGATTGCGATCCAATTTTTTTTGGTAATATACTTTTTAAAATGGATTTTAAACAACACAAGAGATAAGTTAAGTAAGGTAACGGATCTTGCTTGCAAAGAGGTAAGTTCTTTGTTGTTTCATGGTATAAATATTCCTGGAACTCAGATCTCCAGAGTTCTGCCCAATATTAGTATTTAATCTCTTAAATAATTAGAGAGTAATGCCATAGATTATAATATCATAATTTTTGTAAACTATAATTAAAAAAGTCTTAAAAATACAAAATAAAATAACTTAAAACGTGCGTGCTTTACGCTTAAAAAAACTTTAATTCGCTCATCTCGAAACTGTAGAGACTGGGGGTGGGTCCACTAAACGACTTGGTGATATTACGTTAAAACTGTTCAAATATTAATTTATCCCATTTGAAAAAGTTTCATAAGATTACCAAAATACTTTTGGTAATCTTATGAGATTACTTGAGAAAAATTTCTTGAGAAAAAATACCAAAATTTTAAACTTTATCAAGTGTTTGAAAAACATGCTAGCATGGAACCTAGTCAGCAGACGTTTAGTAGACACCGGCCCCAGAGCTCCTTCCGATTTTAATAACCGGAGCTTTGGAGCATGATACTGTAGATTAGGAACATTACTACTTTAAGCCACATTTTGACTTCTTTTTCCGTGTTTAAGTTTGCTACAAATAGTTCTGTTATTTTATTGATACATGTTTTGATACATATTATTTTACAGTGGTCATATAAAAAATACATATATATGTATACATAAAATAAATAAAAAAACGAAAATGATGTAAACTGTAAATGCACCCTGCAACTTAATTGCAAACAATTTATTTAATCAAGTATTTTTGAAGTTTGAGTATATTTACTCGATAAAATAAAAGCGTAAAAATTATTTTTGGCGTAAAAAATAAACGTGGTACTTTTAAATTTACGTAAATTTTTCAAAAAAAGATTAAACATTTCATTTTTTTATTTTAATAGTTTTATTTTTGTTGTTAGAAAGTCCAAATAACTTTTATGGTCTAAAACTTTCCGCGTGTCTTCTGGAGTTAAATCTAAAACTTGGGATAGAATCTTTTGCACTTCAGCGGTGCTTCTTGTGTTGGTAGAGACTGATTTTGTTTCTCGAACTGGTATTTCACAGTCCTCATAATTTAACGCGGTATTTAATATTTTTGTCGCTCGCTCGCCATCCATATTCAGAAGGTTAAAAAAGTTTTCGTTTGACGCAAGAGGTTCTTTAAACATGCGGTCCAATAAATAAGAAGAAAGCGGTTACTTTTTACTTTAATTTGATACCTTGATCGTTAAGATTGGTGCAGTATTTGTCGAGATATTGCGTTTCCTGTACAAAAAACACGAGATTTTTTCGTTAAAACAAAAAAGGACGAGATCCGCAATATCTCGACAAATACTGCATCAATTTTGACGATCAATACATCAAATTAAAATAAAAAATAGCCGTTTTCTCGGAGTGCAGAATTTGTAACTTAAATCAATCCTTCACGGGCAGAATTGTCGAACTCCGTACGGCAAAAAAAATTTACATATTTTAAAGTTAAAAATCTAAATAAGCTCAAAAATATACTGGACCGCACCTTTAACTTGAAGAAGTTTTTGTTTTGTGGAATTAAATTTTGATGAGCATCTTTTACATGGATCAGTAATATTGGCCCTTGAACGTTTTGCTTCCGCTATTTTTCTTTGATAACGCTCAATAAAAAATGTCACCGATTCATGATCGGCTGGAAATGCCGAAATTTTTACCCTTTAATAGGTAGAATATCCATAATATAAAACTTTAATAATAATAAAATCAGATTATTCATTAAACCAGTCTTAAAAAATAAACAGTCAGCAACTGTAATCTAAAGGAATTCTAGACTATTTTTTTTAACTTTGAACTTGTTTTAAGTTTTTTGCGTGTAATGCAAGTTTTTTAACCTTTGGCAACAAAAAAAAAACCAAAAAAAAACTTTTGTATTGTTTTAATGTTTTAATTTGATGTGTAAAATGACTCATATTTTGTTAAATTCTCTTATTAATAACAAAGTGAAAAATCAAAACTTTTCCCATGGTGTTTCTTTCAAAACATTAATAATAGATTTCCGTCCCACGCTTTTTCCACACCTTCACGCCATAAAACATGAACAATTACTAAATTGCGCAATAAAACGCCACAGGAAAAGAAAAGGAGAACAGACACCGTTAATTACAGGCTGTGACCTTTCTGTGTTTCCAAGTCAGCTGGCCGAAAAACAGGAAACACCAATTATGGAAAGAATAATAAGGGCGTTCATTTCAATATTTAAAAAAAAATACTCCAAACTTAATTAAAATAACCCAAAGTTTTTTAGAACAAGAGGTGAAAATAAAAATCTCGTTATTAATATTCTGGATTGAATAAAACAGGAAACCTAATAAAATTATAATATTCTACCTCAGTTGATTCATAAGTAGTTGGGTTTCTTCCTTGCGGCCACTTTGTAGTCCAACTTTTAAATTTGGGTACTCAGAAATTAATCGACGCATTTCTTCATTAAATTTTTTTCTTAGAACAGAGTCCGAATAAAACTTCTGTTTAAACACTCCAAACGCACTAAGCCCTGTTCGATTATTAATGTCTGAAACGGATAGCGGCTGAGGTTTTCTAAAAGATGGATTTGGGGTGCTATAAACAGGTCCCGTATCCAATTTTCTACGTACACCGTAGGAGGTGTTTCCCCCAAATACTAAAACATCTTCTTGATTAAAACTGAAGTTATCGTAGAGATTTTCTGCTACCATAGTGGCGCGGGATACAACGGATGATAATGGACTTTGCTCCATGATTGAAAAACAAAAGAAAATCCTTTGACTGAAGTTTAACACTCTAGGCATTCACTAATTTTAACTTAAAAACGAAATTTAAAATTTTTAAACTATAGGCAAATAAATCCTAGCTGACCTTATATGGTTTGCAGTATTGAATCACCCATTTAATTTTTATCAAAAAAAGTTTAATATTAAAGATGAAAT
>JASAMX010031026.1:0-36645 GCA_030248175.1 Microlaimidae sp. YZB2_3 | reverse complement strand
TCTCCTTTATTTTACCGATAAAGTTTATCCAAAAATATGCTTGACGTTTCGATTTTTTGTTTTGTTTTCGGTGGCGACGATTTCGCGCAACCTCCGCCACCTATGGGATGTTATGTTCATACGCTTTTAAATCGAACTTTTCAAAACTCAAAGTTTCTTGAAAATCTGAAAAGTTATATACAAAAAGGAACATTTTTAGATTTAGAGAATGCCTAGTGGAGACTAGTTGTTGGAGCACAGGGTGCGTTCGTCTATATTTTTGTTTATATCTATAAACTTAATCTAATTTGCACAATTCCTTTGTGGCGTGATGCATATTTTACTGGTAAAAAAATTTTTATTAACGTAATTACTAGGTATTTTATTAATACATAAGTCAAATTATTAATCGCTACGTTTGCCGTTCCCGTTTAATGTGTTGCGGATGTTGGCTATAATTAGTTTGTATTTTTGTTAAAATAAAAAACAGAAAAATGATGATACAATAAAAATGAACCCAATAATTGATAGTTTTTTTATCTAATCATAATAACAAACTAGTATTGTTGAACTGTAACTTGTTTGTAAACAACAAGTCTCGTTTCTAAACCGGGCGGCCCCTAACCATTACCTAGGTACGGTACCAAAATATAAAGAGATTTTTAAGTTCAAACTTCCCGGATTTTGAGGGACAGACTCACCCCTGAGGTTCGAAAAATTTTTTTGGGTACACCTCAAAAATTCCAATTTTTAGTGCTTTTAGTACCGGAACCCCCCCCCCCAATTTAGAGCAAAAACCGAGACCTCAAATTTTAGGAAAGGGGGTGTCATCTATAATCAGGATTATTTGGGGGTACGTATACCCAACCTCTTAAGATAGAACCCTTTTTTAATCAAAACAGAAAGTTTTCTCAAATTAAGCCAAAAAACGCTAAAATAAAGTTATTTAATGAACAAACCATTACCATAGCATAAGGCAAAACATCAACCCCCAATCACAAAATACAATTTGAGTCCCTTAAAAACGATGTGATATTCCCTTTTTAACATTTTAATTTTAATAAAACAAAAGAATATTTGCCAGGAGAAAAGAAAAAGGAGAATTCCTTTATAATATTAGAGAAAAGGGGTCGGGTTTTTCAAAATTTGGGGGTAAACCCAGGCTTATGCTCATCTATGATTCTAGTATAATCTCTTAAAACTAGACTCAGTTTAGAGCACCCGCGCCACCTCCCCCCCCCAAAAAGCACCAAATATCTGGGGCCAGCCCAAATACCAGGATGCCAAACATTCCATCCTTCCCTATTTATAGTTTGTATTTACTGCGATAAACACTATACTATAGTGTTTTTTCGGTCCTGGCAATTTAAAAAGACATTGGGTACATAAATCTAGGGGATTAAATAAATCTGAAAATAATTCTGAAAAATCTAAAAACAATAGATCATGTGGATTTGTTCGACACTATTGTTTTTGCTAGAAATTTTAATTTCTTAAAATATAGTAGCGATTTTAAGATTAGAGTATACCTTTTTAAAGCACTTTTTGATCTTTTCTCTAATTTTTTGAGTACCTGGTATACCCCCCCCATAACTTTTCTTGCCCTCTATGGCTGGAATTAGAATATAATAAAATTGAAAACAGACACCGTTAAAAATATGAATTTAGTACGTTTTTGCTTTTTATGGTTTTTGAATAATTGGCTAAATTAAACTGATTTTTCTTCAAAATGTTCAGTCTTGACCTTGGCCTGGTTCTGGGAATTGGGCAAATATTTGCTAGTTAATATAGAAGAGAATTCTTGTTAAATAACAAATAACTAAAAATTGCTTTAAAAATTTTTTGCAAATTAACTGGTCCAGAGGAGAATTAAACCAATGACTTTGAAATTTTGAGCGCTACAGTGCCAGCCTCTGGTATTTTTTTTTTCCAGGGGTGGGGGTATGTATCACAAAACCCTATTTTCATCGTTTTTAGATGGTTCTCATACTGTTTCAGAGTAACGGAAAAGAGTCTCAATAAACAAAAAGAGCACGACACTGTAGGTCAGAAAAGGACTCTCATTATTCAGGTTGTATTTATTTAATTTAGGTCTATGAAGGTGGGAGCCTTTGGCGGTTATAATGACGATTGTTCCACTTATCGGCGGTTTTCCTGGAGTGTGATTTCAATGCTTTGGATTCCTACAAGTAAGTACCCAAAAAAGAATCAAATCCCCGTAGATTTGCTCTGGGGCTCCACCCTTTGGAAGTCGTGGTTGAGGTGGTTATCCAGTCTGTCATTGCCATCCCTCTTGTGCGGTAATTGCCAATTTGCCGCACCACGACTCTGATACATAGTGCCTTGAGGGGCCTGTTACCGTGTGAACACTGGGCTAGCTACAAGCATCGTTTTCTTCCAAAAAAACATAAAAACTAAATAATACATTTCATGGCCGTGATCTCAAATTGAAAAACAATAAAATAATTAATATTTTCTGGTCAAAAAACAAGTCCTTCTGCGGTAGAATCAATCTACTAAACGCAGGCTAGGCGGAGGGAAAATTTGGGTCTCCGAAAAGACAATTTTTAAAAAAATTTTTTTCGCACTTCGCTCCGCTGGGGGTGTTTGTGTTTTGCGGTTTTTTTGTATAGCGGTTTAATTGATATCGGTCCTAGCGGAGCGATTTTTTTTTGTTTTTTTTGGGGTTTTTGTTGGAGTCTAGCTTTTGAATTGTATGAAGTTTTGAAGTTGGTTGGTTTTTCTGCAAATTTTTGTTGTTTAGAGGATCTTTGAGAGGCCGGGCGCTTTTGTTCGTTGGTATAGTGTGAACGAGGCTATGTTGTGTTGTGATATTTTATTTGTTTTGTTTGGTGGGTTGTGTGTTATTGTGTGGTGTAGGTGCTTGTTGTGAGCGTCGTTTTTCGTCTCGTGGTTGCGTGCGTATGTTTCGTTCTCGTGAAGTTCGCTGTTTTTGTGCTTTAAGAGTGCTGAAATATCTACGTTGATATCGGAGGGTTCTCGTAGATGTGTGTCCGTATGGTTTGTATCTGTGTGGTTGTTTTTGTTTTTCTGTGTTCTGGTTTTCTTGTGGTCTGTTTTGTCGGTTGGTCTTTTTGGTATTCGCGATGGTTCGAGAGATAGTTATCGTTCGCTGTATTGGAGTTCGGTTCGGGTTGCTGTGTAATCGGTTGCGCATTTTAGAGTGTCGGGGCTTTGTGATTTAGCGTAAGTATGAGTATATGGCTGGAGCGATCGTCTAGTCGCGTAGGTATTTACTATGCGCGGGCTAAGCGATAGCTACTAGCAATTAACTTATACGGGGGGGTCGGGCGTGTCGACCAGTTCGAAATACTACATATGACGGGGAAATATCGGGCTTAGAAGCAAAATAATAATGTTCCGCCATCAAAAGTTCGAAAATTTTCTGAGATCGGAAAACAACCTAGACCAAGCGATGTTATGCGCCCGCCGAGTCCATGTAGAATAAATGATTTAAATTTTGCTAGCCTTAATTGCAGCTATCGGCTTTTATTTTTGCCATGCGCAAAATTTTGAAGTTAACTGCGTACGGCGAGGCTAGACAGATGACGGTCTCTTCAGCCATATACAGTTCATGACTTTACGCTGGTTAAAATAACAACCGGTGGCCAAAATTAAGGCCTGGCCGACTTTAAGTCAGTTACCTTAAAAAAATTTGCGCAAAGGTTTAATGGTCAACTTACCGCGGCGAAGGCTCCGAAGCCGAAAAACAACGGGGTCCAAGTCCAGTTAAGCAAGAGCTGAAGCGCGTATAGGATCAGGGGTGGAATCGTATCTCTATTGAGACCATCGCCGATTTTCAATACCAAAAAAGAGGCCAATCCCATGGCCAGGTAAAGGACAGACCGGACGGTAGTGTTGTGATAACGTTTTGAGTCGTTACTATGACACAATGAGTCAGAAGCATCATAGAATACTCGTAAATCTGACTCTTTTTTTATCTTTTACCACACAGATAACGTTAATTTTATGACTCGGAGTCACGTTGATTTTGAAACTGATTCACGTTGATTTCTTTATGTCAGAGTAACGAGGATTGATTGTTAGATTTCATTCCATTACAATATTCTGTTTACCAATATAGTACTTTGGTAAATATTTTTCAGCTACTCTTTAAAGCACTAATAACTAACATCGAGTTAACTTTCCACGGAGTTAAATTATTTGATTAACTGATAACGTTTATCACACGCAGTTAACTTGGTACAAAAATTGGTTACCGGTAAGAAAACAAAAATTTTTGGCGCTCACAAAAATCTGACGCTATTTGGGAGTTGTCTTTAACTTATTTATTTTAAACGACCGAACACATATAAAAAAATTTAGGTGGTCAAAAAGGGCACTTTTAGGGAGAGGAAATTTTTCTTTTACCCCAAAACAACGTAAATAAACAAATATGTAATTATATTAATATCAATGGAGTTAGTTAATTATATCAATTGAAGCAATTAACAACTTATTACATTATTAACTATCGGTTATCGTAACACTATGTACCAGACGGGACTGAAAACGACAGGTGGTGGGGCCCAGTCCGGTTTCTCGAAGAGATCCTTCTGAAACAACAATTTTATAATTATTTTTGGGCAGAAATTTTACCAAACTTTTTTTAGAATTTCGAAAATAAGCAGAGGGCGGTTGTACTCCATACAAATTTTTCAAAAGGGGGCTGTAGGGGGGTTGTACTCCAAATTTTCAAAATACCCAAAAAAAGACATTAAAAAAGGGTAATTTTTTGCGCTTCGCGCTAAGTGATTCTTTTTGTAGTTATTTGCATTATTTTTTTAAATTAAACTTTTCGGTTTAAAAAGGTATACCATTAAAAATCGCGCGATAGCACGAAAAAATTTTTAAAAATTGTCTTTAAAATTCATTAAAAACACCACTTAAAAGCTGTAAAAAGGTATATAAATGTCGAGCGCTGAGCGGAGCGAAGTGCGAGAAAATTTTTTAAAATTGTTCTTTTCGGACCCCCAAATTTTTACCTCCGCCTAGCCTGCGTTTAGTAGGTGATCTTACCGCAGAAGGACTTGTTTTTGACCAAAAATATAATTATTTTTATTGTTTTTTCAATTTGAGAGTTTGGCCACCATGATAATTTAAAATGTATTATTTAGTTTTTATGTTTTGGAAGAAAACAATGCGTTACCCGCTTGTAGGCTAGGCCGCAATGTTCACACGGTAAGGCCTAGCAGGCCCCCTCTCCACGAAAAGGCACTATGTATACAAGTCATAGTGTGGCAATGGCAATTACCGCACAAGGATGGCAATGACGGTTTTTGGATAACCACCTCAACCACGACTTCCAAGGTGGCGCAATCCCCAGAGCAGACTGTTACGGGGATTAGTTCTTTTTAAGTAGGTACTTACTTTGTAGGATCCAACATTAAAAAATCGCGCTCCCAGAAAACCGCCGATAAGTGGAACAATCGTCATTATAACCGCCAAAACCCACTCCCACCATTTCATAGACCTAAAATTAAATAAATACAACCTGAATAATGAGAAGTCCTTTATTATACCTACAGTGTCGTGCTCTTTTTGTTTATTGAGACTCTTTTTCGTTACTCTGAACTCAGTATGAGAACCCCAGTATTAAAAACGATGAAAATAGGGTTTTGTGAAATACGCATACCCCCACCCCCTGAAAAAAAAATACCAGAGGCTGGCCACCTAGCGCTCAAAAATTTAAAGTCATTAGTTTTAATCTATCTGGACCAGTTAATTTAAAAAACTTTAAAGCAATTTTTAGTTATTTGTTATTTAACAAGAATTCTCTTCTATATTAACTAGCAATGTTTCCCCTTTTCGAGTACCAGAACCAGGCCAAGGATAGATAGTTAGGACTGAACATTTTGGAGAAAAATACATGTTTTAAATTTAGCCAACGTGCTCAAAACACATAAAAACAGAACGTACTAAATTCATATTTTTAACGGTGTCTGTTTTCAATTTTATTATATTCTAATTCTAGCCATAGAGGGCAAGAAAACCGACTTGGGGGAGGGGGGTATACCAGGGTACTCAAAAATTGAGGGAGGGGGAGGTTCTTGAAGAGATCAAAACCTTGGAGAGGGTATCTCTAATCTTTAAAATAGTTACTGTATATTTTGGGAATTAAAATTCTAGCAAAAACAATAGTGTAGATCAAATCCCCTTGATCTATCATTTTTAGATTTTTTCATATTTTTAGATTTATTTAATCCCCTAGATTTATGTACCCAATGTCTTTTTAAATTGCCAGACCCCCAAAAAAACACCTATAGTATAGTGTTTATCCACAGTAAATACAAACTATAAATCAAGGGGGAGGATGGAATGTTTTTGGCATCCCTGGGTATTTAGGGCTGTTGACCCCAGGAGAAGAGTTGGGGTGTTTCAGGAGTGCCTTTTCTGGGGGGGGGGAGGGTGGCGCGGGTGTCTAAACTCGAGTCTAGTTTTAATCAGGGATTCCTGATATACTAGAATCATAGATGAGCGTGAGGTGTTTGAATGGAGTTTGGTTTACCCCCAAATTTTGAAAAACCCGACCCCCTTCTCTAAATTTTTGATCTATTAGAGGAATTCTCCCTTTTTTCTTTTCTCCTGGCAAATATTCTTTTGTTTTATTTTAAAATTAAAATGTTAAAAAGGGGAATCCACATCAGAACTTTAAGGACTTTCAAAATGTCATGTTGTATTTGTTGTGATTGGGGGTTAGATGTTTTGCTTTATGCTATGGTAATGGTTGTCAGTAAATAAGCTTTATTTTAGCGTTTTTGGCTTAATTTGAGACTTTTCTGTTTTGATTAAAAAAGGGTTCTCTATACGTGGACAGGGGGGGGTTGGGGGTATACATACCCCCAAATAATCCTGATTATAGATGACACCCCCCCTTCCTAAAATTTGAGGGTCTCTCGGACACCCTCCTTAAATTGGGGGGGGGGGAGGGTTCCAGTCCTAAAAGCACTAAAAATTGGATATTTGAGGTGTACCCCAAAAAAATTTTTGGGACACCTCCGACCCCCCCCCTCCGAATTTCAGGGGTCGGGTATACTCCCTCAAAATCCGGGAGGCTAAGGTCCAAAAATTTGAACTTATCAGAAATCCTCTTTATATTTTGGGTACCTACCCAGGTAATGGTTAACGGCCGCCGGTTACAAACAAGACTTGTTGTTTACAAACAAGTTACGGTTACAAACAAAACTAGTTTGTCATTATGATTAGATAAAAAAACTATCAATTATTGGGTTCATTTTTATTGTATCATCATTTTTCTGTTTTTTATTTTAACAAAATCAAATTGCGACTTAATTATAGCCAACATCAGCAACATATTAAACAGGAACGGCAAACGTAGCGATATGAGTTGACTTATGGTTTAAAAAGAGGTCTTATTTGTAATAAAATACCTAGTAACTACGTTAATAAAAATTTTTTACAAGTAAAATATGCATCACGCCACAAATATAAAAATATGCAAATTTGATTAAGTTTATAAATATAAACAAAAATATAAACAAACGCACCTTGTGCTCTCGACGAGCTGGTATCTTCCACTGCCTGGCATTCTCTAAATCTAAAAATGTTCCTTTTGCATATAACTTTTTACAATTTTTCAAGAAACTTTAATTTTAAAAAGCTCAATTTAAAAGCATCTATTGAACATAACATCCCATAGGTGGGCGGGCGGAGGGGGTTGAAGCTTATAGCTCCCACCACCAAAAACAAACAAAAAATCGAAACTTCGGGCTTTTTTTTTGATAAACTTTATCGGTAGGGGAAGGATGGAAGAGGATAAAAATAGATTTTTTTTTGTTTTATATACGGTGTTTTTTGTGTTTGAACTGTTTCATGTATCAGAAATGTTAGTCAATACGACAGACAATAAAAATTATATGATACAATGTGACCTCGTAATTGATATACTTATTAAGATACAATGGAAAGAAGACGAGAAAAAACGATGATGAAAAAAAGAAGCGGGATAAGGAGGTAACAGGAGGTCTAATGTCTGTGTTTTAACATCTATAAATCTTAAGAATTCATAAATTAAAAAAAAATCAAATAAAAAAATTTTTAAGGCCCGTTCACACTTTTGCACGATGCATAATGCATTATCGGACTTAAAACGGCGTTCGTAGTTTTGTGCGACTAGCAGCGCGCTTTGAACATTGCGTATTTTTTCCGCTAGCGCTATATAAATACGTATGTTGAGAACTCTTCTGCTTAAAAAACGAATCGAATAAATATTCTTGAACAAACGACTCATTATACATGAAGTTTAAAACATATTTTTGTTTTTAGCAAAACATAAATCATAATTCTATATATAAAAAAAAGTATTTTGGCTCTATATTTTGTTTTTTTTTGGCTTCTCTGTCTAATATTCAGGACTGTTTATTTCAAAATCGTTTGATTTGAGTTCTTTGTCACCCTGTCCGCGCAGCAACTCTATTATTTTTACGTTTTGTTTTCATAAAAGAAAAATAGTTTTGGTTGAAAATTCATTTTGATGCATTATGCATTGTACATAAGTGTGAATGCATTGTGCGTAAGTGTTAACTGGCCTTTATGGTTGAAATTAATACTGACCTCGTAAATTAGTATGCAGACATGAGCGGACCAATTAAAATTGTGCGGTTATTAATGACGATTAAAAAACATAAATAAAAACGCAGATTTTTTTAAATCTACCTTTTCACAAAACATACAAAAATTAACCATATTCAACCCTTAAAAAATTTGCATTTGGATTCCAAATTGAGTAATTTGATAAATAATTTTTGAAAAACAGGTTTTGATCTTAATTATTAAATCGCTTAAACATTTTAAATGGTTTTGTTGTTAAATAGTCAATTTAATACTGCAATTATTGAGGTCAGCTAGACTTTATTGGCCTATAATGACATGGATGGACATTTTTTTAGATTTTAAAATTTAATATAAATTGATTTTATTAAATTTTATTTTTGAAGCCTAACCGATACCTAAAAATCAAGCTAAATTCTATTATATTAAATTGCATTTTTATTTTATTAATGCGATCTTAAACAATGCCGATTTCTTTTCAAGGAATTTTATATTTAAGCTAATTAAAAGCAAATGCTTACTAAAATAATTTCTTGACAGCATGAAATGTATCTCAAAAACGATCATTTATTCATAATATCATTTATTATTTTATAATAGTAGTTTAATCACACTAAAAATTTGCAGATCAGCATTGACCTAAAAACATGTTTATAATTACTATTTATCAAAGTTAAATTTCAAACCGATTTTTCGGCACGTATGTATTAGATAGTGATGTTTCCCGGAGCTCCACCCTGTTTTTGTACTAATTTTATGAATAATTAAAATATTTTGAATTTATTTTATTTAAAAATTTTGTCAATTTTTTTGTGAACTAAATTTTTTCAAAACTTATTTAAAACCATAAAAATAGTCTTCGAAATGGAGATAGAGTAATTTTAAATGTATTTAAAGTTTAAATAAGCCCAAAATCGCTAATTTAAGGGGCGAAGCTCCGGAGCTCCCTCTGCTTTAAATGGCCGGAGCTCCGGAGCATGATATTTGAGGGTAGGAACATCACTAATATTAGAAATTGTGCAGCACCTAACAACATCACTTACGTGAATCACAATTTTATTACTTCTTTAATATAAATCAACACATATCGCCAAAAATAATCAAACAAAAAGTTGCAAATTAAAATTTTTTAAATGTTAAAAAAAATTGTTGTGGCATTAAGAACAAAAAACATACCTACCTATTTGTTTCTTCGAACAAACAATAATACAAAGTGAGCGAAAAACATTCAATTTTGACACGAGAAAACACCAACGTTAAAGAAAGGCGCAATCGCGAGTTCAAAACAGTGTTCGCAAATTTTCCGATTCTTGTGTTGTGATGAATGAATCAGTCAAAAATACTCACTGCGCGGTGCGTGGGAGGGGAGCACTTTTTACACATCAGATTTCTTTCTCTCTCCTCGACTTGTATGCTTCCTGAAATTCACGACTACTTGTGCACATTAAAACAACAACGGTGTCTTATAAATAAATATTATTATATTATACTATTATGTGGCTATTTAAAATACAATATGGGTGCCAGTTGGACGGATTGAAATTCTGTTGTTTTTTTTTTGCTTGAAGTGGATAAACATTACTTTTGCGTTTTTGCAAATTTATTTTACGCTCATATTATTAGCATTTGGATTGAAATGAAATAGACATAATATTAGCAAATTAGCATTCGATATATTAGCCTATTATAAACAAAAAAACTACCACGCAGACCTAAGTACGGTCTGGAAATGCCCGCCCCCCCCCCGCTTTATTGGAGGATTTGCCCCTCCCCCCATTTTATTGCCCCCCCGCCCCCAAAAATTATAGCACCATTTTTGACCTGTAATGACGCCATCATCACGAAATTTTTGCAGTTTTTAATCTATTTCTTTCAATGCATTTTAAGCCATTTTAGACCTATTTTTTTACCTTATTTTCGCTTTTTTTTTGTCCCCTTTGTCATTTTTTTCTTCTTCTTTCTTTTTTTTCTTTCTCTCCTGCTTGCCCCCCGTTTTGGAATTGCCCCCCGCAATAAAACCCCGGGGGGCAGTGCACAGGTCTGACCACGAATTAGTATACTGCAGTTTTAAGCTGAACATAGTAGTAAACAAATAACCAATATTGTATGAACAATTAAAATATTTTCATTAGCAACTAAATGACTCCTATAAACCAAATAGCAAAATACATAATTTAGCGCAAGCGTGAGACACATAGCAGAGCATATTTTCATGTGTTTTATAAGAATCTCAAAAACCCTATTAGCAAAAATCAATTTTCAATTATCAAATTAGAAAAACATAATTGAAGAATATTCTTATATTTATAGAAAAGCTGTAATAAATCAGATCTTGTGAAGATAATGTGGAATTATGAAGAATAATAATGTTCTTCTGACGTATAAAATGGAAATAACAAACAGCAGGTGCAAACACTGCTTCAATTTTACATCAGCTTTTGTTTTAAAAAAAATCGGATGGCTATTTATAGTAGAGCTTATGGTATCAATTATACTGCAGGGGTAAAATCAAAATAACAATAGCAATTATGTTGGTTAAAACCCTTCCTTTGAACAAAAATTGTTTCGAAAAGATTTCGACCCTATAGAATCTCTTTTAGCTTATGAACGCTTGCAAAAAAAAACTTGATCTTTAATAAACATTAAGATCTCCAAATTTTTCCCCTCATTTTTTTCCAACAAAGCAGAAAATAAAGCCACAAATCACGAATAGTACCCGCAGTTCGGGTCCTAAAAATTTTAACGTGACCAGACAAAATGTTCACGGGAGTTAATCAAAACCGACACTAAAGTCTTTAATTCTAAGTAAGCATATTTCACCAACAATACGGTTGGTTTTAAAAAAAAATTAACGTTAGATAGTCTTTAATTCTGAGTGAGCATATTTCATCAACAATACGGTTGATATTTTAAAAAAAGTTAACGTTAGATATACACTAAATAATAGCTGAAACAACCATACCGTTTAGTTTTTCAGTCTTCTTTTTTGAATTTATTTTTCGCTAAGTAGTATACGTAAGACTTGTCAATCTTATAATAGATTATTTTATGCAAATTCAAAAACCATAGCGTTCCTTACAAAAGTGCGGCTACAGCAGAAAAATAATAGCATGTAATTTTTTTGGATATTAATTATCCATTAATGCTATAAATAAACCAGAATGTTATAACGGTTTATTACAATAATAACAATAATTAAAAACATTTTGAACAAATTAAATTATTATCACAGCTAAAAATGTTATTATTTTGTCATTTACACTATAACAAATTATTATAACAAATTTATTAAAAAACACGCGAATAAATATTATCACAGCTTAAAATATTATGTCCCTACTATTGTGCCATTTAAACTTTTAAGTACTAAATTAAGGGTGTATAATTAATCTAGTTTCTTCCGAGTAAATCCTATTGTATTCGTTAAAATTATAAAGTTGAACAGCATAATAATAGTGACACTAACTCGAGATCATAAGGACGGCAAAAATCAATTTGCAAGTAATAAAGCTCCTAGAAATATTAAGGAAAAAAATGTGTTAATAATAAACATAGATGGGCAGCGTTTTGCTTTTTTATGCGGAAAAACTATTACCCGGCGTAGAAAAATTTCACCATGGATCTCCTCACATACTAATTTTTAGCACTAGGACCCTTAAAATTTTAGATGTAGGTAATTTATAATTTTTTTGAATATTACAACAACACCACTTCTGCCCACTTATGTTTTGAGTGCAAGTGCGTGACTTCAAAATTAGTGCAAATAAAATGGTAATGAAAAAACTGACTTACTTAGAAGTAAAAAAATAGTACTGACGATTTTTATTACACATAATACAAATAAAGGTTGCTAACACATAGCTCTATTATAAAAAAATATTTTTACTGCCAACGCATATAATAATTATATGGCATTAAAACAATACTTAAAGTGCTGTCTAACTTATAAGTATATTGTGGAAGAGAAGCCCAGACAGGTTTAGCACCAAAAACTTCTACTACTTTCTTGAAAAAGGTTGAAATCAAAATCAACCAGCCTAATTTAGTTTAATTTAAAATTCAGGAAAAATACATTTGAAATACTTTCGTACGGTAAAAACGGTAAGGATTCTAAAAACCAAAATCTTTCACATTAAAAAAAAAATGTCTTTATAGAAATTGAAATTGTTTTTAAAGTTTTTATAGAAATTAAATAGATTTCTAAGCGATTATTTTTATTATAAAAAAAGCACAATTAAAATTTTTCAGCGACTCTACTGGTATGAAAAGCGACGAATTTAAATAAGCTACGGTCCAAGCATTTTTATTTTCATAAATAAGACATAGATGGGAAAAAAGAGAAGAACATAAAGCAAAGCTACTTAGATTTCGCAAAAATGCATATTTTTACAGTATATTTACAATTTCTTTTTCTTTCCGACCGTAAATAACCTAGTTTAATAATAATTAGAAGGAGAAGACGAGATTCCTTCCACGGTTTCATAGCACCCCGAGTCGTCGTTGCTTTGATTTGACAATCGCCCGTCGGATCTGCTGGTTTTCATCTAAACACGAAAAATTATTATGTTCCCAGCTTTGGAGCTCCGAAAAGTATAGCTCTGGAGCAATTCTTAAAACTCTGAAAAGCTTCGGTGTAAACAATTTTTGTAAGCAAATTAAAACTTGCTACAACGTTTTAAAGTTAATTAAGCTTAGAATTCATTTTAAATGGCGAAGATATTGAGATCTTTTTACTTTAAATGAACGAAACTTTGAAGAATGATATTTGATGAAGAATGATATTTGACGGTAGGAACACAACAAAAAAAACGCATTCTAAAAAAACTAGAAGACAGGTACCTTCATTAAATTAAGCTTAACACCCTTTTCCTTGGTTACGACGGTGGTTTTGTAAATGTTTTTGTTTTTGTTTGTGGGTTGCGTTTGTAATAGTCGGACCATTGCAACGACGGTGGTTTTGTAAATGTTTTTGTTTTTGTTAGTGGGTTGCGTTTGTAATAGTCGGACCATTGCAAACGCAATCACGAGAACGGGTTAAAACTTGCTAACGCAGCTAGTAAAATGAAACTACTATTTAAATGGTTACTTATTTTTTGTTTTGCGGTACCCACTGATAGTCTGATTTTTTTGTTACCTATAATATTTATATTTTTATTACCAGTCATAATTGTTATAATGACCACAATGTGGCTTACTGTTCGAACGAGCTTTTACGATTAATTAATTCCTAAGACTTGGGATGACATTTGGTAATTTTTGTGATGTTTTTCTTAATTTTTTCTTTAGTTTTTGCTTAGTTTAAAATATATCCTTGTTCATGGGTACCGACTGCTTTTTAAACGGTTTGCGCTCTTTCTCTCTACAGACAAGAACAAGCATAGAACCATTTTGTTATCAATCTGACGCAATATTTTGTTCTAACACTGGGAATTGTAGAGTGCACACATCTTCATAAGTGTTTTCAGTTCAGTCGACAAATTTCCTTCGTAAACGCAGAAAAAAATTAATGAATTTCAATGAAATTAAACGAATATTAAATTATAATAAAAACTTTTTGATTTCGTTATCCCTGCGTTATTTAGCTTTTTTTTTATTTTAAAAAAAAACTGCAAAATATTTTGTTTTTAGATTTTTTATGCATAATCACAAAGTTCAAAAACAAATTCAAAGGTGGCAAACGGATTTATCAATTACAGACTTCTAATTCCATTGGAGAAACTCTTTGATTGGGAATTTAGTAATGGACAGTTCACACACCTTTGATTGAAAACCCTTTAAGTGATTTTTCCTATCTGTCCGTGACAACGAAAACAAAAAGTAAAACTAACCGCGGGTACGAACTGGTCGATATCTTCGTAGAGTGGGTTACTAAAGGACTCGGGAATGACGACGGTGTCCTCTTGGCACCGTTCCAACAGCACCACTCGCTGTTGCTGGGCGTTAGTGGTGGAGTTACGGCGGGTCCAAAGACGCAAAGCGGACTCACGCAGGGACGTCTTATCTTCTGGACGGATACTAAAATATAAGACGTAAAATATAACAAGACGTCTTATCTTTTGGACGGATACTGAAATATAACAAAAAATAGTATTATATAAATATAATATAATAGAATAGTAACGTTGTTATGTTTCGCTGGGTTTAGATAATATTCCTGATCTATAAATCAACAATTAAGCCAATCGTTTAGCAATAACACGTTGTTGGGTTGAGATGACAAGGATTTAACATATTGAAAATAATAATGAAAGATCTCCGGCTATGAGAGAATGCGGAGAACTAAGAGCTACCACAGTGGGACTGGACTTATTTGAAAGAATACAAGTAAATTAATACACATTTATTTATCATTTGTACTTTTTCTGAAGTTTATTATTAATATTAAAATTAGAATTTAAAAATTTTAAATTTAAAATTTATTATATTTCACAGTTACGTCTTACTATTTATTATATTTTTAAATTTTAAAAATTATAAAAAATTAAAATGCGTTTTTCGTTTATTTAATCACAAAGATTTATTTAAAATAGGCCCCTGTTGACTTTCAAATTGCAAGAACGATAAGGTATTTAAATTCAAATAGAGGATTTTATTTGCGAGTAATGCAGACCAGTGTGAATGTTTTTGTTTGTTTATCGATCTATTTAAAAATAATGATCAATTCGTTTATACAATTTTTATACGTTTATACAATATTTATACAATACGTTTATACAATAACTACAAGCAAATAAACCAATACCTGATTAGTACTTTAAACTTTTGAGTTATTTTATTTCTAATTAACAATAAGAAATCCACCTGCCTGGATTGTGCGTTACTACCGTAGGAGGTGGGATTGCGATAACGGGGTGAAAGCGTAGAAAGTTTCCGACTAGTTTTCGTTTTCCAACAAAACCCTGCGGTGCTGCGTTTTTTTGCCCAGAAATTAATCCTAAACAAAAAATGTTCGGTTTTTTCATTTTAACCTCAAGATAATTATGAAAGCGCAGCAAAATGCAAGATTCCTTCTAGAAAACAAAAACCAAACCGGAATTTTTTAAATTTTTTTTAAATTCTCTAAACCTCATATTTAACAGATTAAAGCCAAGAATAGGACTAAAGAATGAATTGTTTGGTACCATTTGAAGGACCCTGTATGTTAGAAATTTTTTTAAATATTAACAAGGAGTCGAAATCGGGTTTTTTATTTGTTCAGCAGTGTTTCCTCTTTGTGTGGTGCTCTAACCATTGCACTATCAAACGTTGTTTTGTCATTCTTAAGAAATGCTTATTATCGGGAAGAGATATTACACGTCAATGTATGTTGTCATGGGCATAAGTGGGCAGAGGGGGGGGGGTTGGATTCATAGGTGGGCAACCCTCCCGGATTTTTTTTGGGGGGATGGTATTGGTATACATAGATGGACACGGTCAAAAAGCTAGGAGGGGGGGTGTTTAACCCGGGTAAATGACATTTCAAAATCTGGGAGTGGGGTCCTAGGGGGGTGGAACCCCCCCTAGCTTTCTAGGGGCGGTCGACCTGGGGTGGAAAATTTTAAAACCTAGAGGGGGCTCAGGTGGGGTCTAATTTCCGAAACAAAATACTTTTAAACCATTAAATGTTTAATAATAGTTTTTTTATAAGATAAAACTAAATTTTATTGAATAAAAAGCGATATTTAGGTATAAAAAGGGTGTAAAAACATGAATTTGTGTTAAAAATTCACGTTTTGGAAGAAAATTTAGTATAAAAAAGTACTAAATCTTTCTCGAGGGGAAGAGGAGTGGGGGGTCAGATTTCAAAATCTAGAGGGGGGTCAGGGGTAAAAAATTCGAAAATTGGGGGGGGCTGGATTTTTTCTAGGAGGGGCCCAAAATTAAATTTCGAGGCTAGAATGGGGGTGGACCTCACCCTACCCTCCTTGTTCATCTATAGTTGTAAACACGACCCCCAAAATTTGGGGGGGTGTTCCAAAATTTTGTTTGGGGTATACATCAAAAACCCCATTTTTAGCGTTTTTAGCACTGGGACTTCCCAAATTTTAGGAGGGGGGTGTCCGGAATAGCCCCAAATTTTAGGGGAGGTGTCGGCTATAATCGGGATTTTTGGGGGGTATAACCCTATCCACCTATGTTTGGGTTGGGGGTTTATCGGTTATACCCCGCAGGCACGCACGCTTATAGTCTGATTATATCCCGTCCACCAAAGCTAATGATTTCAAAAGAAATCATACATGGCCAACTCTTTTTTAGAGAATCTTTACTGGCTATTGTGAAATTGTTAAACACTTACCGTTTTATATTGCGGCGAATGTAGTAAGCGACGAAAATTGCCAAACAAAGCGAAATGATGAGCACGACGGATAGTGCGGTGAGCCAGTGAAAATTTTTTCCGCTGGATTTTTTGGTAGCCGAGGCTTTCGGGCGTTCAATATCGTCCAATAACGCGTTTCCTTTTTTCCATTTCCCGTACAATATTGAATTTTTCTTCCTCCACGGTTCGTTTGCAATTTCACAAAAGCGTCCCGAATATCCTTCCGGACACCTGCAAAACGGTTGGCACGCGGGTATAATGTGCTTTTTTTCTTTTGGTGTCCGCAAAAACATAATTTTCTGTGCCTTGAACCCAGACCTGTGCACGGTCTAGAAATGCCCCCTCCGCTTTATTGGAGGATTTGCCCCCCCCCCGTCCAAAAACGAAAAGTAGCCTAAAATTATGGTGCCATTTTTGACCTATAATGACGCCATCATCGCGAATTTTTTGCAAGTTTTTAGCTTATTTTAATGCATTGTAAGCCATTTTAGACCTATTTTTACCTTATTTACGCTTTTTTTGTCTCTTTTTTCCCTTTTCCTTATTTTTTCTCATTTTGTTCTCTTTTTTTCTTTCTCCCCTGCTTGCTCCCCGTTTCCAAAAAGTTGCCCCCCGTGCCCCTCCATTGCCCCCCCCGCGTAAACCCCGGGGGAGGGCAGAGCACAAGTCTGTTGAACCGTACTAAAATAATTATCAGCCTGTGCACTGCCCTTCTCCCGGGTTTTAACAGGGGGCATTTCGAAAATGGGGGGCATGCATGGGGCAATTTTTTCGAAACAGGGTGGGCAATAAAACAGTAGGGCAAAAAGAAAAAAAAAGCAAGAGAGAAAGAAAAAAAGAGAAAAAAATGATAAAAAGGCGAAATTACATTAAAAATAGACCTAAAATGGCTTTAAATGGCGTTAAAATAGGCTAAAACTAAAAAAATTTCGCGAAAATAAGTCAAAATGGCGCATGATGTTTTTGTGTTTTTTTTTCTTTTTCGAGCGGGGGCAGGGGCATTAAAACGGGAGTGAGTGGCACAGGCCTCCCCGCTATATTAGTATATAGCGGGGAGGAACATTTTCACACCGTGCACAGAGCAAAGGTCTGAATGATAGTTTTATGTTAATCAAGGACCAAGGTCCACGACGAGGTTTCTAAAACAGCAAAAAAATTTATAAATTAACGAAAATTGCCGTACTTGCAATATATGCCTTCAACGTCCGCTTCTATTTCATTTTTCAAATCCGTAAAAATACATTCTCCGCCGTGGAAACATGCCGAGCCTTCTTTGCAAAGGGAAATTAACCGCTCTTCGCAAATCTCCATTGATAGCTACAATCAAATAAATTACAGGGAAATCTAGAATTTAAACATTAAAATATGCTAAAATACAACAATGCTAAAACACAACAATGTCAAAACACAAATATGCTAAAACACAACTCACTTTATTTAATTTCAATGATTCCAAATTATGAAGTTCACGATCTTTAACGCAGGAATGCTCATCCTCGGGATGTGGCTTGTAACCTTCTGCGCAATGACACTTGTATCTAAATGCAAGTTATATTTTCGGCTGTTTGATAGAATTTTACTTTATGTTTTGAATTTGAAATTAACGGTTTTTTCTTATGTCCCTACCACACAGTTAAGCTGACAGCGAATTTAATTTCAGCAATACCGTGTTATATCACTCTACTAAGTGTACTACCCTACAAATATTTCATTTTAACAATTTTTTATTAGTTAACAACTTCACTTGCTGTAATTTGCAATCGTTAATTTGAATATATTGGTCTTCAAGTGAATAATATAATTTGTACGAAATATTTCGCTTTTTAATTAATTTGAGTTTTTGTAGATTTCTGGGGACTCTGTTAATAAGGCAAAATGTTTGCAGGCGTTATTATTAAAAAAGTAAGGAAATTGCGAAACAAAGTGGTTTAATCACCTCCTAAGTTTAGATTTTAAGGCAACCTATAATCAATTTTAAGTCTAAATGACTATTTTTAGCAACAAAAAAACTGGAAAGTGTTTTTATAATGGTGTTAAAATTTAAGTAATAAATCCCACACAAACAACAACTTAACACAACAAAACTAAGAGCCGATCTACAGACCTGTGCACTGCCCCCCCCCGGGGTTAGAACGGGGGGGGGGGGCAATTCAAAAAGGGGGGGCACGGGGGGCACGGGGGGCAAATTTTTTGAAACGGGGGGGGGCAATAAAACGGGGGGGGGGGCAAGCAGGGGGGAAAAAAAGAGAAAAAAAGGAGAAAAAAGGAGAAAAAAAGAAGGGAAATGGGAAAAAGGGACAAAAAAGCGAAAATAAGGAAAAAAATAGGTCTACAATGGCTTAAAATATATTGAAATAGGCTAAAAACTGCGATAAATTCGCAATGACGGCGTCATCATAGGTCAAAAATGGCGTCATATACTTTTTCATTTTTTGTTGGGGGGGGGGGGGGCAATAAAACGGGGAGGGGTGGTGGTGGCAAATCCTCCAATAAAACGGGGGGGGGCATTTTCAGACCGTGCACAGGTCTGGATCTAATATGAATGAAAAGTATGTAAATCAAAACAAAATGTAATAACTTCGAAAGGTCAAAAGACATTAAAAAAAGCCACTAGCAAAACATTAACAACGAGTTGTTAAATTATTTAAAAAATTTCACCAAGGGGGGTTTAAAAAAACTCTGTGCACCATATTGCAACTTGCAAAGTTGTGTGAGGTAAACGGAATCCAGAATAATTACAACTTTTTCTGGTTTAAGAAAATTTCAAAACCGGTTGCGGTAATGTTTCAACTTTAACGTTATAGTTTACCCTGCGGTGGAATTCCTAGACTGTAGACAGAGGTGAGTGCAAGTGTGGTCTTCGCAAGGGTTTCTGATATGTCGGTCTTTGTGAGCCGGATGATCTATTGTGATGGCGAAAGATTGTTTTTCCCCGCTGGTCTTTTTAAAGCTTTCCACCACGTTATGCTCTTTGTCGCGAAGAAGAAATGAGAGAATGCCTTCTTTACCTCTAAATAATATAATAATAATCTTTTGCAAATTCAGTTGGCTGGCGGAATATTTCTTAAATTAAGGGCCAAGGGTTGTTGTTGGTATGAAAATCGGGGTTTAATCGCGATTTATCACGGGTTCAATAACCGTCCTGCTATTTTCAGAGACCATGCTCATTTTACCCTCCCTTTCAGTATGCCCTCCTAATGAAAGGGGTGGCAAAAAATATGAACTATTTTAATTCTTTTTTTTAATTTTCTGTTATTTTAAATTTTAATTGTTGCGAAAAAAAACACTCACTCGTCCGACCAGTAAATTCGATTGTTAAAGAAGACAACGTCGTTTGGTTTGTTCACATGAGGATAGCCGATTATGTTAGACCTAAATAGCCAAAAACTGTATGGTTAACTAGTTATAATACAGTTAGATATAATTGAATATAGTTCGATATGTAGGATTTAACGCTATTTTTATCATTTTCTTTGTTACATAAATGTATTGAAGAATTATTATGCTAATAACATTAATAAAAAAAAAATTTAATTAAAAATATTTGATATCAAAAAATGATTACGCCAATGATTTTTATTCAGTACTAAATAAAAAAATGGTGTAAAGTTGTCTCTTCATGAAAAGATGATTTTAAAATTACTGGCGAGTATAAGAAACTTGTATGTAACTAAAAAAATGCCCGTGTGGCGTGTGGTGCAGTGATAGTGCGCCGAACTGAGAATAAGTCTGGAATTCGTTGATTCCGATACATAACCGTCTTATCTTGCTTTTAGTTATGAGTCGTTACAATGGCTGACGAAGTAGATACAATAAAGAAGTTAAGTTATTGTTCAAGGAAAACTCAAAAATTTTTGGGGAGCTATGGTAAAACTACAATAATTACGAAGAAAGTTTTTGATATAGCAATATTGTAATGAATTTTTTCAAGAATGCGTAAAATTTTTTTATTATTTTAACGTAATGTCAAGAGATAAAGCTTCTTTTTGCAAAAAAAAAATTAAAATGTTTTTGCTCAAAACATAATTTAATTTTTTGGTTTGTAATTTTCAGGATAACAAATAGAAATATTATGTACAACAAGATATTTCCTGTATTTTTCCACAAATAGTTAAGCTAAATTTCTTACTGCAATTTTAGCTGCGACACGCTTTAACGAGTGTGGTCTATAACATTGAAATGAATAGTTACTAAGCAAGTCTATTATACTTTTAAAAACACGATTTTAAAATAACATTGAAATGAATAGTTTTCAAAATATTAGTTCAATCAATTAATTCAAGTGATGTTCACCAGAGCTCCGGGCTCCGAAACTCCAAAAAGCGGAGCTCCAGAGAAACTTCTGGAGCACTGCCATATTTTTATACTAATTTGATGAGTAATTAGAGAATAATTTCATAGATGTTTTTCAAAAAATTTTTGTAAATTAATTTTTTTCAAAATTTATTAAAAACAATAAAAATAGTCCTAAAAATGCGTATAAAATACTTTAACACATATTTCGAGCTTTTTAAATTGTTTTATTACGGGACGGAGCTTTTGAGCATGATATTGAAGGGTAGGAACATCACTAATCAATTCACTTACACTTTTTTCGTCTTTATGTTCAGCCGTTGAATTTCGCTGAGGATGACGTCGCCCCAGTACAGGTAATTCCCAGTCGTGTCCAGACTCAGCTTGGACGGGAAGTGCATTCGAGCTGACTGAAAAAGAAAAAAAACCTCTCAGATACGGAAGAGTGAGCAGACGTTTTAGCAAAATAGTATACGTGATTTTTCTATATCGTTTTTGGTGTAGCAAGACTGCGGCAACCATGGATGTTTTTGGTCAGGTCCGCTAGGGGGAGTCCACCCCCTAGTGGAATGCTAAAATTTTTTAGGGGCTCCAGGGGGGTCCAGACCCCCTGGATTCAATGGCACTCTTGTCGTTAATTTGCCGCCGATCTGGATGTTTCTGGAGCTATGATTCATTAGTGTATAAACCGAGCGAAATTAGTGTTATAAAATGTTAATGCTATTAAATGTTGTTAAATCGAACTTAATTGATATAATTATTCAAATTGTTTATTCTTAAAGCTGTAGTTATTCCAAAGTGCCTTGTTATGTTATTGTGTGCCTTTGCTGTTATCGTTTTGCTACAAATAAATGTTTCAACTTCAATTCCACTCCACTGCGCACTTCGCTTTGTCATAGTCTAACAATACCAAAAGCTTTGTTAAGCAAAATTTGAATGTGAGAGCTCACGAGAGTGAATGACATTCAACCACCGGCCTAAATTTCAGGTTATTGACATAGGTGGGTATCGAAGAGAATTCTTATAATCTCTCTGCCCCCCACCCAACATACGTCGATTTCAAACACGCGACTTCAAGTTTTTTGTTACGGCTCTAAGTTTCCAAATTTCGGCTTCAAACTACGAATTTAGGTTCCCTGTAATTTGTGGTACGTAAGAAAAATTTTGATATAAGACGTTTTAATTTTAAGCACGAATTATAAACACCGTTTTAAGCCGAATCGTTAACCCTAACAAGCTAACTAGTCAGTCCTTAAGCTTAGAAAGAAAACATAAGGTTTTCATTCCATGGTTTATTGCAAATAAATTTCGATGCTAAAACTCTTTGTGGCTGCACTCCCGGGGATCAATCGCTCGGGGATCAAATTTTCCACAAATCACCTGAAGGACTAATTGTCGCTCGTCTCCGTCCATATCCACGGATTCCACGACTGCCATTTTCCCGTCCGAGAAATGAGTGAAGTACAATTTTCCCTCGGCGGGATCTAGGGCCAATCCGGTGGGCTTGTGAATATCCCCGGCTGTCACCAGGAGTTTGCAGTATCTATAGTTGGAAGAAGATTTTAAATTGATACGTAAGATAAGACTAAAATCGTTACAACACAGCCAAATAAGTCACAAACATCATAAAATACACGCGACTGTGACCTAATTCATAGTTAATCGGGTGCTGTTTAAATCGAAAACGAGTCATAACAGTCGCGTTCGCGTATGTTTTATACCAATTGTGACTTATTCTGCACTAAAGTCTATATAAATAATGATGTGCACTGGCGTCAAAACTGAAACTTTGAAAGGTCGTATCTCCATAACGCGAGGCAGAATATGTACGAGACATATATCGGAGCATAGCTCAGACTTTTGGCTATCATTTGAAAAGGTTAGAAAAAATTGTTTTTCCATGACGTTGTTGTCGTTTGCCAGTAACCAACGTTTCGTTCAACCCTAATTGGTCCGTCTGGCACGCTCCTCGCCTTGCTCACCCTCTTTTTCCATTCTCGGCGGAGATCAGCGACCGCTGCGAGTTTCGCCCAAAGGTCTTCTGGTCTGGTCCCAAGGTCATGTTAATGTGTGTGCATGTGAAAATATGTTGTGTTACTGTTTGTGTTTTGCATAGCGGACAGTTTGGTAATGTGTATTGTGTGGGATTGATTTTGTGTAGGTAAGAGTAGAGGAAAGGAGATTTCCCCGCCCTGAGTTGGGCGAGGGTTCTCCTAACCCCACGAGGAACATTTTCTTCCTAGTTGCGTAATGCTGGTGCTTTTGTTTGAAGTATTGGATTTATTGGAGTGTTGTTAATGTGGTTTGTAACTGTGTTTGTGTGGATTTTTTGTTTTAGTGCTTTGTATATTTTGTTGTGTATGTCTGTTGGAATACTTGTTGTGTAGTTGTTGTTGTGAAAGATTGTTTACTTTTTTTGAGCCTGCTGGGTGCAGGTTGCTGTGTTAAGTAGTTGAGTGGATTGTTTGTGTACATGACTGCCAATTTTGCTTGTTTTGCGTGGAGTTGAATGTGTGTTACTATTGGGAGGGCTTTAGCCTCTGTGTGTATGATGTGTGTGTTTGTGTCTGTGGTGTACCCTGTTGCGACCCTGAGAGCAGTGTTTTGTATTGTTTGCAGTTTGTTAGGGCTGGTTCATACTTGACAAAACGTCCTTTGGACAAAGTCCCAAGGACTTTTATCCTTTGGACTTTGACCAAAGGACAAAATCCAAAGGGAAAAGTCCAAAGGGAAAAGTCCAAAGGAAAAAGTTCAAAGGACAAAATCCAAAGAACAACGTATTCATACTTTCGTCCTTTGGACTTTTCCCTTTGGATTTTGTCCAAAGGACAAATTCTAAGTAGCGTTCATACTTCGTCCAAAGGCAAAACTCCAAAGGACGTTTTGGCTTGTCCAAAGGACGTTTTGGCTTTTATAAAATTGCCCTTTGGACTTTGTCCAAAGGACGTTTTGTCAATGAACCAGCCCTTAATAGGTGTGTTTGATGTTGTGGGGCCCCGGACCACGAGCAGGCCAGGATACTTGAAACTTTTTTATTACGTCATCACTACGGCCGATGCGGTCAAAAAAACCTGGTCCCAAAAAAAACAAAAACAAAACTTTTTTATTAGTACGAGATAAGAAACGCCGCTCAGTATGCTGTTAAAACATACTTTTTCGAGTTTTTTCTAAAAATTTGAGCGAAATAGGCTCACTCGAATTTTTTTTTATAATGCGTTGAAAGTGCGGGGTTTTGCGATTTGTTGCCAAATTAATACACTGCAAAAAAGATAGATTTAGTTTTCCTTCCTGCTCGACGTGTGTACGATTTTGATCATATTGTTATATATCAAATGTCCGCCGTTTTTTATCTCTTACTTTTGACCTTAAATTTTTTTTGGGGGGTTGACCCCCCAAGGGCTAGGGAGGGCCAAACACAAATCCCGAAAATTTTTAAAAATTTTTTTTTTCAAAACCACAAATATGTAAAATTTATTACATATGACGAATTTTGATATATCGTTTGTGTACAAAAACCTAGTATTAAGCTTACAATAAGCTGCCAAAAATGACCAATTTAAAATTTGGAAGCATTCCAACCCCATATGCTGGCAGCAGCAAACTTTTAAATTAAAAGCTTTTCCAAAAAAATCTGCCATAAAGTTTATTTTTTCGAATTTCCTGGTTATTTTTTAGAAAAACATATTTTCAAACGTAAAATCCTACCACAAAATTGCCAAATATCGTAGCCAAAAAGTGCTTTTTTTAAATGGTTTCTTACATGCCAACATGTTTTCCCGTTTGTCAACACAAAAACAGATTTCTAATAACTGGGTTTCCCAACTTTTGCCAATATCCAAATGTAATTTTTTGAAGTAATGCTATTTTTCGTGTAAAAGGTTTGAATCCGCGATTTGGTCTGAATTGCGTCATTTTAATTGCGGAAGAGCCAATAAAAATCATCAATTATGACGTAAAAACTAAATGTTTTAAAGTTTATTATTCTTGTAAAAACTTTTAAATTTGGAGATTTGCTGCTGCCAACATAGGGCTTGGAATGCTTTCAAATTTTAAATTCGTCGTTTTTGACAGTTAATTGTAAGCTTAATATTAGTTTTTTTTACAGAAACGTTATATCAAAATTCGTCATATGCGATAAATTTTACATTTTTGATCGTTTAGAAAAATTTTTTCGGCATTTTGTGGTTGGCCCCCAAGCCCCCGGGGGCTCAACCCCCCAAAAAAATTTAAGGTCAAAAGTAAGGAATGAAAAACGACGGACATTTGATATACAACAATATAATCAAAATCGTACGCACGTCGAGCAGGAAGCAAAACAAAACCATCTTGACTTTTCTTGAGTCTGTATGAAACTTAAATAAAAAGCTTTACTCTAAATATAAAAGCAAAAGTGGTCTTAAAATTTTATTTTTGCATAAAACTTTAAAATTTTTTCTTCTAAAACCTAAGTTAAAAATTTTTTTCTTGCTAAGACCTAAGTTAAATATAATTACCAAGTTTTTTTAAATGGTGTGGTATATTTTATTATTCATTATTAAAATCAATATTCTTAACCATTTAAGTCTAAGGTAAAGAACTAGCTTGGACCTATCTAATTTGCGCTCCGAAGAAAAAAAATTTTTCACTAAAATACGGTTAATTGAATTTTTCACCAACAAAATACGGTAGAATTAACATGTTCTTGTCATTTTAAACCATCAAATACATCTAATTTTTGTAAAATTTATAGAGCTTTCTTCGCTCTATTAGTTTTTACACTTTTATTTGAAAAAATAGATTAGTTTTCGATTTATTCGAAATTTATAGAATTTTATTTTTTAGGTTTTCAAAAATCCGGACGCAAAATGTTGCTAAGTACCAGCCCTATCCCCCTTTAGATTTTAAAATTTTACACCCCGGACCGACCCCCCCCCCTCCTAAAAATCTAAGAGAGTCCGAAACCCCCTGGGACCCACCTCCTAGAATTCAAAATGCGATTTACCCCGGGTAACCACTCCCCCCAACTTCCGGAACCGTGCTCACCTATGAGTATAGTCGATGAAGACACCACATATTTATCATTGTATAGATTTTAGCATTAGCAAAATATTGAAATTAATTTTCAATATATAAATCAATTTTTTAGTGAAAATGTACTTGCTAAAATTTTTTTAGTCCACATCAATTTGGTACATAAACGAACCTGCCGTCAGCTGAACAAACACCGACTCCTGGTTTGTCCACAGGTCCTCCTAGAATGAAATAGACGTTTCCAGTTACCCAGTCCACTTTCAAATCCGAAATACCCGCCACATTTTCCACTAGACACGTCTCAACGCCTGAAAACCATATCGAAATATCACCACACACAGTTTACAGCAATGATTTAAAATCATCGTCGCTACAACAAAATGGGCCACAGTCATTACAGAATAAACGTGACTGTGGGCACGGGGGGAGGCAAATTTTTTGAAACAAGGGGGGGGGACGCGAGGGAAAAAAAGAAAAAAACCGGACAAAAAGGCGAAATTGAAGAAAAATATAGGTCTAAAATTGAGTTATTAAATAGGCTAAAAATTGCTAAAATTTCGCGAAAATAGATCAAAAATGGCGCGATACAATCACTAATAAAGCGGGGGTATTTCCGGACCGCGCACCGTTCTGTTAGCTAAGTACTACAGTGTGACACATTTTTATGATCTGCACAATAAAACAATTGGGCACCAAATTATTATATTCCGCTTCCCACCTATGGTTGCGACTCTACATCGTGTAAAAACTACAAAAGTTTTCTTACCTTTAGTGTGTTTGTGAATAGCACCTTTTTGACCCCCAGAAGCACTTAGAGAAAAATAAACAGTGGAATGATTGCTTGAAATCACATCAAGTCCATTGATAAAACCTAAAAATATTTTTTCTAACAAACAACCACACACACACACAAACAAAAAAAAATTTGCATGATCGGAACTATTTGTAGAAAAATTTCGCTAAAAAGGCGGATAAGAAAGTGCTTTTTTAATCAGTTGAAAATCTATTGACCGCAGGTATTTAAAATATTGTCTTCTCGTTCTTAATGTCCGCAGGCATTATCATGAGCCCAACAAGGCTTTGGCGTAAAATAGGAACAAAATAATCTGGCAGCATTTAAAATTATACAAAACTTGAGTACTAAGTATAAAACAACAGCATTAAAAAAGATGTTTTAAGATTTTAGCGTTTCGTTTTCTTACCCCCCCCCCTCCTTAAAAATGTAAATGGTTATCTAATTAAAAACATAGTTTACCACCGGGGTATTTTTCAGCAGTATGATAAGAAAACGCCTTCGTTTCTTTCCTATTTTCAAAGTCCAAGGGCAAACTGTAGATCTAAAAATCAAATATTTCGTCGTCACTACTACAGTCACAGTCATACATGAGCACGGGGGGGTTCACCCTTCCCACAAAATCTGAGAAGGGGGTTTAACCCCCCTCTAATTTGGGGTTTAACCCCCCACTCTGGATCAACTTGCCCATGTATGGTCACAGTCGTTACAGACCTGTGCACGGGCTGGAAATGCCCCCCTCCCGCCAAAAAATGAAAAAGTACCCTACAATTATGACGCCATTTTTGATCTATGATGACGCCATCATCGCAATTTTTTGCAGTTTTTAGCCTATTTTAATTTTTTTATACCATTTCAGACCTATTTTTACCTTATTTTCGCTTTTTTCTCTTTTCCCCTCTTTTTCTCTCTCTTTTTCTTTTCTTTTTCTTTCCCCCCTGCTTGCCCCCCCGTTTCAAAAAAGTTGCCGTGCCCCCCCGTTTAAACCCCCCGGGGGGCAGTGCACAGGTCTGGTCGTTATAAAATACACATGATTGCGACTGATTCTGTGGTGCTGATTAAAATTTAAAATGATAAAACCGTCGCATAAATTTTATACGAATTGTGCCGCATTCTTTGCTGTAAAAACGACGATTCGTGATACGTCGAAACGTTTGTTTTGGCCGAAATTCGGTATATAATTATTTGGTTAAATTAATTTTATCATTAATCAATGGTTTTCATTCTTACTTTTTCTAAATCACAATTTATTCAGTTTACGTTTGGTTGGTTGGGTATACCAAAATAATAGGTGTTTTTATTCGAATAAATTAAAAAAAGGCCAGATGTTCGTTTAAAATCACAATGGCATGCTTTAAGTTTAAAACACACATTATTAAATTGGATGGACCAAAAAAGCATAAAACCATAATATTGTTTTTTAACAAAAGATTGCATTTAAATGTTTATTCCAATAACTTTAATAGTTAAACCCGTTCCCGCGATTGTCTTTTTCGCAGTTACAACGGTAAAATATCCGTTTTATCGACGTGAAACCTTCGTTTCACGGTGCTGGTATATTTGTTTAACCATTATGGTGCGACGTATCATCCAGGTCATACCTAATAAACTGTATACGTAAATGAAATTCGAATATAATGCTACCGTACAGGTTTAACCATTTTATTTTGCTCGATCACTATGCACTAATCACGCACAAAGTATTAGGTACGACCTAGGTGATAGGTAAAGTTTACCGCAGTGAAGTTTACTTGCCACAATAGTTAGACGAAATCACCACCACCGTGACCCGTAAACCTTCCGTAGACAGAGGATTTCACCGCAACAATACGAAGATTTCACGATAGTAACCGAAAGAAGGCAATCACGGAAACATATTAAAGCAAAAGGACCAGAGAAGAAGAGCCCACCCTACTTTTCTCGTCGTTGAGCAAGCCAGTCATTATGAAAATATCCGTGACTCTGACTCATTTTTTAGTTAATGTTTCCTGTTTTAAATTTAAAATAAGTCACAGTCACATATATTTTATACAAATTATGGCTCATTTTGCCGTAGTAACGAAGTTAAATTAACTGCCGTAGTTAATACAGAAGTGGTAGCTGCACGCTCCCTCCAGACTTGAAAAAACCAAATCCCAAATCGCCTGGGTTAAATATTGATGGTAATGCGTTTAAAAGTGCGGTAGAGTCGAAATTACTTTCAATTTCGACAAGTCGTCGAAATCGAACGTAGATTTTTGTTTTGACTCTTTACTACTGCAATTTTGACAAACCGTTATTACTTTGACACAAACAGTCAGAATTGTCATAAAATACTCGTGTAACCGACTCTTTTTCGTCGTTACTACGGTAAAATGAGCTACAAATCCCATAAAATATATGCGATTGTGACTCATTTTAAATTTCAAAAAGCACCTTATTACTACAGAATGAGTCGCAGTCGCGTGTATTCTATAATGAAAGTGGCTCATTTTGCCGTAGTGACGACGTTTTATTCCTTAACACGAATAATATAAAACGTTATCGCGCCGATTTTTTACTAATTGTGACTCTTTGTGTCAAAGTAAAAACGAAACGAACCTGGTTTCCAAAACTGGCCAGAACACGCCCCTTTCCGGCATCGACAAGGTTGCAATACCACTGGTTGTCTGCTAGGGTAAAACCGAAGGCGCAGCGACATCTGAAACCGAAAATGATTATTTTTATTAAAAAAAAAAGGTTAAATTAATATTGCGTACAAGAATAAAACATAATTTTACAAACTCTTCTTTCGAATTTTTTAAAAGGAGTTCGGCGGGCAGAATGACCCCCGAAAGAGGAAATTTGTAATTTAAGGCTCTAAACTACACTAGAAATTTTATTTTTAGATTATATATATTACAAAATTTAAGGTTTCTTTATCCCCTTACATTTAAAACATGTATTTAAAACGTTAATAAAAGCTTAATAGTGTATATAGTAGTTTTATTTAACATGTATGCCTTAACTATTGAACGGCATAATCAATTTGAAATCAAAAAACTAACATAAATTGTCCATTTAAACTACCCGCGAAGTGGGAAAAATTTGGTTTTTTGACTATTATGATGCTTTTGGAACGCATCAGAAAAGTTTCTGTATTAATATAAAAGAAAAAATTTTTCTCTCCCAAAATTCAAAAATCGTAGTTCCCCCTTACGAAAAAATCCAGCTCCGCCGAATTTCGGGGTGGAAGGCTCCCCCCCTGGGCACGCCACTGGCAGTTTCTAAATTTTCCGCAGTTCTGTTTTCGGTAATATTTCAGAGTTTCGCCCGTCAGTTAAGAAATAAAAAAATCTTCAAAACCTGTAGCCCCCGTTTTGATTCTCGCAGTACTGTTCGCATTTTGACTCGTCTTCTAGGCACTCGTCCACGTCCTCGCACGATCTCGTGTCAGTTTGCAGCTTCTGCCCCTCTGGACATTCGCACGTTGGTCCTGAAAATAACTCTCGTTGTAATAATGTTTCAACAACATTGACTCTTTATACATACAATTTTAACGTAAAACTTGCCGGTTGATAGATTAACGTAGCACGTCAGTCAATGGGTACTGAGGCTACAGATTACAAAATTAAATCCTGTATAGCACATTTTTTCTTCTTCAAAAACTCGATTTAGTTGGCCTCATACCTCTGGACGTTACAGTCCTTAAATAATCGAAATAACAAAAAAAACAGAAAATAAAATACAAGCAAATCAAGAAGCGACGCATATAATTACTGGTTTAGCTTCTCTTATGAAAACAAAAAATACTTGGTGAAAATTCATAGTATTTCTTATCCAATAAAATTGTTTTTAGTTGCTGATTTTTAAACCAGTGTAACTTTGTCACACCTTTTTATATTCTGTAGCTTGTAAATGTTAAGCTTATTATCGGTGGTTTCTATGTTAGTAGATTGTGCGTTGTTGATATTATAATTCTGCAAAAAATGTTATTTTGGTTGAAGGATTTATGCGTTTCAGTTAATTTGAAAGGCTTTCTTTTAGGCAAAAACAATCCGTGAGAATTTCTGCCAAACACAGCTAAAAATTATGGCTGTAGTTCAATAGTTGTAATTATTACGATCAGAACTACCTTTAAACACGGGTTTAAAACCAGCTAAATATAAATATAAAAAATCTTAAAAAAACTTTTACACTTTAACATTTTAAATTTTAATATTTACATTTTAACAGTAATGTGGGTGGATTCTAGTCCTTGTTCTTTCCCCCTTCTTTAAAAATGAGCTTATTAAACAATTTCAAAACGAACGTAAAACACTTTCAAAACGACCCTAAAACACTTTCAAAACCAGCCTAAAACACTTTCAAAACGAGCCTAAAACAACAATAATGCTTAGTTAATACTAAAAAATACCCAGGGGATTGTCCACGCACGTATGGTCGCAATTGGCGATAGCGCAGTGACCGCACAATCCCCCTTCATCCGAGTGATCGGCGCAGTCGTAGATATCATCGCAGAGCTTGTCCCTGTCAGAATACAATTTATTATATCGTCGTCACTACAGCAAAATGAGCCACAGTTATTAAAAAATACACGTGACTGTGACTTATTTTGTAGTTAATAAGGTACTGTTTAAAATTTAGAATGAATTACAGTCTGCAATATTTTATATGAATTGTGGCTTATTGAGCCGTAGTAACGAAACGACGATTATTACTCTTTTTTCTAACTTTAACAAGTTTTAACTGTCTAAAAAGAATTTTAATCAAATATTTCAAAATTTTTCTGAAAATCAAACAAAAAAATTGCGGTTTGCAACTTATACGGCGGAGCTCAGGCCTTAAAATTGTGTTAAAAATTTTTGAAAAATCATTTTAACAGTACTTTGTACAGTGTTACAATGATTTTTGAATATCTTAAATAAATCTAAGAAAGCGTTGCCAGTGCGGTCCAATTAATATTCAGTTTTTTAAAAATTATTTTCACCAATGAAACATATTTTAGATCGCAAGCGCCATATTACGTTAGATCATTGTCTATATAGGGCTGGACAAACCCACATTGATTTCCTGCAACAAAAACCCAAACTCTGGTGATTATAAAAAATATTCCTTCTTCTAAGTTAGATTTAGGTAATGAATGATTTATGATGGGGAAGTCGACTACAAGCCGCGCAAAAATCAAAAGCTAAATTTCTCTTAATAACATTTTTGATTAGATTATCATTTTTCGAAAATTATCAAACGGGCTTTCTAAATAGGATTTTGTTTCAACAAAAAAAACTAAATGCTATTCTAATAGTCCGTATTTGATTAAGCTTTGGAATGATGTATTATGTAGTATTATATAAATTTTATGCTGTAATGAAATTAGAGATTACGAATTCTTGTAACGTGAAACCAGTGGCGATGCGTGCGTCCAAACGCACGGCTACTGAATTATTTTTGTTTTTCTCGTTTTTTTTTTTTGTGTTTTTTGTTTTTGTTTTTGTGTTTGTTTTTTTTTTTTTTTTTTTGTTTTTTTTTTTTTTTTTTTTTTTTTGTTTTTTTGTTTTTTTTTGTTTTTTTTTTTTTTTTTTTTTTTTTTTGTTTTTTTTTTTTTTGTTTTTTTTTTTTTTTTTTTGTATCTACACTCCTCAAAAACCCTTGGGGTAATTTCACACTGGACGAACACGATTCTGCATTATTAGTTAACTTACCGAGAAATGCAATTCTGATTATGACATCGAAATTCATCCATTTTGCATACTTTATGTCCATAGTCTTCTCGACCAGGAAGATGGTCTTCTGTAAAATTATACAAGCGTTTAACTGAGCTACAACTTGGATCATTATTAAAAACTGTAAAAACAAATATGTTTAAAAACATTTATGGCATTACTAAATATTCATGAATATCATAGTAAAAAACAGGGCGAAGCTTCGGGGGTTGCTCCGAAGCTCCGAAAAGCAAACTTCACTCCAGAGCTCCAAAGAATACCACGAATGACAAGGTAAAAATAATAAAAACGCCTTACCATGGCACTCCTTTTCATCCGACTGATCTTGACAATCCGGTATTCCATCGCACAGGTATTCTAAGTGAATGCAGAAAGAATGATCGTCGCAACGAAAATCTCCAGGGGCGCAAAACAATTCGATAAAAGCCTCCTTACTGCCGTCGTCCGAGTGTTCTGGTCCGGTCTGATGAATTTCGATAAATCCACTGTTAATACAATCTTTTTATTACACTACATTATGCAATGTTTATGTAACAATATCAGAAATATTTTACGACTGCGATAAACCAGAAAAAACATTTTTTTTTATTTAATGCGGGATTTGAGTCGAAATAATCCAAAAGGAAGATCTTTTCAGACACATTGGAAAAACTTAAAGAATTAATAAAAAAACCCAGGTTAACCATGGGTGTTTTTGGTCAGGTCCGCTAGGGAGTCTACCCCCAGGTGGAAGGCCAAAATTTTTTAGGGAGGGGGGTCTAGGGGGGTCCGCACCGGACCCCCTGACTTTTTAGGGGGGTCGACCCGGGGTGCGAGATTTCAAATTTAGGAGGGGTCCAGCAGGGGACTGATTTTTTAACAGATTCTTTTTTAAATTAGTAATTTAAGTGTTTTTAGGTCTAATATTGAATTTTATATACTAAAACAGCCTAATTAAGCCTAAAAAGTGTATTTAAACACTGTTTTTTACTAAAAAAACGTAAAAAAACCCCTAGACTCCCCCTTTCCAAAATCGTGGCTACGCCCATGACCCGACTGTATCAATATTTTCTTAATTTAACCAGACCTGTGCACTGCCCCCCGGGGTTTTATTGGGGGGCACCGGGCACGGGAGGTAATTTTTTTGAAGCCGCGGGGGGCAATAAAACGGGGGGGGGCAAGCAGGGGAGAAAGAGAAAAAAATGAGGAAAAAGGATCAAAAAGGGACAAAAAAAAAGAAATTTAAAGGTGCTGTGCGGAGTTTTTTTGTGTACAATTTTGATGATTTTTTGAGAAAACCTTACCCTGGCCCCAATAGCCCACAAAAATTTTTTAACAATATATCTCCAATGGTTCAGGAGTTATGACCCTACAAAAATGGCGTTTTTTGACAATTTTGTACGTAAAATATTGCTGAACAAGTATGTTCAGTTAAAAATTATATTTTCAAAGAAAGCGGCTACTTTCTACTTTAATTTGATACCTTGATCGTTAAGAATGGTGCAGTATTTGTCGAGATATTGCGTTTTTTGTACAAAAAACCCTCGATTTTTTCGCTAAAAACACGAAAACACGAAGTGAAGGAAAAAAGGTTGGGCAAATTTCACAAAATTACTGCCGTCGTTTGGTGTTTTTAATGAAAAAATCGCAGGTTTTTTGTACCATAAACGCAATATCTCGACAAATACTGCATCAATTATAACAATCGAGGTATCAAATTAAAGTAGAAAATAGCCGCTTTCTTTGTGTGTAATTTTAACTAAAATCGTTATACCCATTAAGCAATTTTTCACTTACAGAATTGTCTAAAAACGTATTTTTGGGGATCATAACTCCTGAACCACTGGAGATATTTTGTTGAAAAATTTTTGTGGGCTATGGGGGGGTAGGGGTATGTTTTCACAAAAAATTAACAAAATCGAAGACAAAAAGTGGCTTTGACTACGCACCGCACCTTTAAACAAAAAATAGGTCTCTAAACTGGTTTAAAAAAATTGAAATAGGCTAAAAAACGCAAAAAATTTAGGATAATGGCGTTATATTAGGTCAAAAATAGCGCCATAATTTTTGAATACTTTTTCATTTTTGAGCGGGGGGATAAAACGGGGGGAGCACAGCCACTACTAATATTTCGGAGGAGGGGCGTTTCCAGACCGTGCACAGGTCTGTATAACCATAATAATTTTGTTAATACTATTTTTATAAAACAAGCGTGTCTATAGGATTTTTTTCAGGGGGCGCATAGCAAATAATATGTTCGTTCACCGATAAAAAAAATTTGAGCGATTTTATTAATCAAAGGGTCAAGTTATACTATCTGTGTGTAGCTAAATTCATGTAGAAAAACGCCAAAAACTTTATATGAAAGTTATACAGGACCAGAATATCTATTCTTACCCAGCCACGACTGTCAGACACAGAGCTACAATAATTGGCTGTGTTCCAAATAAATACATTTTAAATCGGTCAATTAAATTATTTGTGAAGCGAATTATTTACAAAAATATAAATTTTAAATTCGGACAGCTAAAATTTTGAATCCATAAAAACTGCAAAAAAATTATTACACCAAAAGTGGATCTCGCAAAAGATTAGCGAACCGTTTTTAGAACAAACAAAATGAAAGTTCACAAAATTCCTTTTCCTGATTAAACAGTTAAGATTGGTCTAGGTAATTCTGAAAATTTGCATAAATGCACAGAAATTACGAACCGCAACTATATCGGGTGTTTTTCAATAAAACGATAAATTAACCGCAAAAGCCAAATCATTAAACTTCTTATTTTGAAAAGAGATGCTTGAAACGGAAATTAAAAGCTGTCGTGCGCTTTAATGAATAGTTACTATATAATTAAAACACGTCTAGTTACAGCCGAGACATCTTTTAACGAATGCGCTTTGTTGCATCAGGTTTGTTTTGGCTAATTTTTACGTCACGCCCACACGGTCTGGCCGCACCCACGCGTCTAAAGCCAATACAATACGGCTACAATTATTATTATAATGTAATTACACTAATAAAAGCCGGAACGCGCTTTCGAAACGCAAATTAGTTTCGTTTGACGACTGCGGTTTATAGAATTGAAAATGCGAAGACAAAACAACAGCAGCTAGCCAAGTCACGTGCGTTTATGTTATATTGTTTATCAAAATACGGTAAATTTCAAATATTTGAAACAATAGTTCCTTATAATACTATTACTATACATAATTCGAATTTTAAAAAAAGTCGTATCTTTACGTCAATAACACTACTAAATAAGTAAAATAAACCATCGAAAAAAAAACTATATGGCAAAAAGGCATTTTGTGGATTTTACCACAACCACTTTGGCCGATTTGCCCGTGTATGACTATAATATTGACGTTTCACCATAGGTAAGTAGCCTCCCGAATGTTGGGAATGAGGTATTCCTCCTTCTCACATTAGGATTTAGGGTTTTTACCAAAATTTTTTTGGGGATCGGTATTTATTCAGCAAATATAACCCCATTTTAAGCGTTTTGGAACCAAAGTTGGAACCCCCCAAAGTCTAGTGGCGGTACAATTTTTTTTGGATGTATAACCCCCACCTCCCCGCTGTGTTTTAACGAATTTAATTTAATAATTGAGAATCATATTTAAGCAAACCTAAAAACAGAGAATCATAGTTAAGCAAACCTAAAAACAGAGGTTGAAAACAAAATTCACTACAAATATCACACTACGAACAACTTAAAAAAAATAAAATTGAAAAAAAAAACAGAGTACATAAGTAATGAGAAAAACAAGCAATACACAAAAGAGTGATCAGAAACGATTAGTGCCTAAATTTAGGCGGTCTTTGATAGATAAGCGGCTCATAGAGTCACTTAAATTAGTTAATTAATTTATTTTAAAGAGGTCAAATTCGTATCACAAACTGTCGGACGTAGTAAAAGACGCGTTGTACTATGCACTGTTAAGAAGACCAATTTTACAGCGCAGGGAATCGCTGTACACAGCAAAATGCATCTTTCCAGTCTAAGTGGATTTTAAAAAAA